>BCIF01000002.1:769857-1064470 GCA_001599895.1 Priceomyces haplophilus | reverse complement strand
CCAACGTCCCCAAGTTACTCACCAACGTCCCCAAGTTACTCACCAACGTCCCCAAGTTACTCACCAACTTCCCCAAGCTATTCACCAACTTCCCCAAGCTACTCACCTACATCTCCACAATACTCCCCTACTTCTCCGTCTTATTCCCCGACGTCGCCCCTGTACTCTCCAGGTTCTCCAAGCTACTCGCCTTCAAGTGATAAGGAGAAGGATAAGAAAGACGATTAGTGTATCTTTCTAAGGCAGATTACAATCTTTTAAATTTTGTACTTTAATAATTGAAAATAAATACCGATAAACTCATCTCGAAATTAAATATATTAATGTGCTTAATGGCATAAATGTCTTTAAAGAACAACACCAGACAGCAGAAGAAAGCCGTTCCTCCTCCTGGGTCTATCAAAGAGTCCGAGCGCAAAAGGCGACAGGTGTTCAAGCCGGTGCTCGACAATCCTTTCACTCAATCAAATAAATGGCCCTTTGTCGAACCCCAACAGGGAAATGACATGACTGAGTTACTTTCACAGCTACTATCTGTGATAGGCAATTACAACGTCGCAATAACCGCGGCTAATACACATAAGAGGCCCAAGCCACAGGTTCCTGGAAGCCGTAGCCATATGACTATCGGATTTAACTCGACTGTTGGTGCGTTGGAGAGACAAGCAGCGGTTAATAGGGCGAAGGTATCGGGAAAAAAATGTAAAGAGGTAGAAAAAAACAGCTATATAAAGTATGTTTTTGTCTCCAAGCTCGACATGAAGCCGTCTATCCTTACAGAACCCTTCCCTGTGTTGTGCTACACTGCATCTTCTTCTCAAAATCGGGTTAAGCTTGTGCAGCTTCCTAAAGGTAGCATGGATAGACTATCATTAGCTCTACAAACTGAAAACACGGGAGTAGTGGGTTTGACCGCCGAGCTAGCCGAGGCTCTGCCCTTGTATGACTTGGTGAACTCGCTGATCAAGGACGTTGATTTGCCATGGTTGGAGGGTTTGCTAAACAATGAAAAGCCCTCATTTTTTGCCCGGCCCTCCATCAAGCTCTTGGAGACCTCCGCTCCTGTCCTCGGTGGCAAGAACAATAAGGTCTCTCCATCTAAGCCAAAAGAGAGCTAAAATATTAAATGTATGTAGTAGTGCTACATATAGCAGCTTTTATATGAATATTAACGCGTTATGAAAAATTGACTTTTTGTCGCCAGAATACTAAGATAGCCTGTGATCGAATTTGTATAGTATAGATATGTCCAAGAACTACTCCTTGTCACTTGAGTTGCCGTGGGTGGAGAAATACAGGCCCCAAAAGCTAGACGATATTGTTGGAAATGAAGACACTGTCGAAAGATTGAAGCTCATAGCCCGCGATGGTAACATGCCCCATATGATTATATCAGGATTACCTGGTATAGGTAAAACCACGTCGATTCATTGTCTTGCGTACGAGCTACTTGGCCCTGAACTCTACCATCAGGCCACTTTAGAGTTGAACGCATCGGATGACAGAGGCATTGATGTGGTTAGAAACAAGATCAAACAGTTTGCTCAAACAAAGATTCTGCTTCCTCATGGAAGACATAAAATCATAATTCTAGACGAAGCCGATTCAATGACCCCGGGAGCACAGCAAGCCTTGCGTAGAACAATGGAACTATACTCCAATACCACCAGGTTCGCATTTGCGTGTAATCAGTCCCTGAAGATCATTGAACCATTGCAATCTCGTTGTGCCATTTTGAGATACCAAAAGTTGGCCGATGAGCAAGTTCTTGCTCGGTTGCTTGAAATATGCGGTTTTGAGGACGTGAAGTACAACAGTGAAGGCTTGGAAGCATTGATATTCACCGCAGAGGGTGATATGAGACAGGCTATCAATAATCTCCAAAGCACAGTCGCCGGGTTCGGGTTTGTCAACGATGTGAATGTGTTCAAGATAGTTGATCAACCGCATCCATTGGTGATTCAAAAGATTTTGCTTACTTGTTTGAAACAAGGTGACATAGATCTGGCCATTGCACTTTTGGACTCGTTATGGTACAAAGGATATTCTGCAATTGACATAGTGACGCTGACCTTTAAGGTGTCGAAAAGTTTGTCTGGAATTGGAGAAAACAAAAGACTTGAGTTGATCAAAGAAGTTGGATTCACTCACATGAGAATTTTAGAAGGTGTATCATCGTACTTACAACTATGTGGTTTACTAGCCAAGGTGTGTGATTTATGTACTGAGTAATATTACTTTTTCCTATAAGCATCACATAGTGTTTCGAAGTGTTTCACTTGCTCATTAACAAAGTCATTATTTACCTCATTCTCATTCTTCAAGATGCTGACCACGAGAAAATAGTTGTTATATAGAAAGATCTCTTTTTCGGTCAGTTTATTTTTGCTGGTTCCAAATATATGATTGCTTAACTTGGTCAATACGCTTTCGAAATCGTTTCGTAATCGGTTTACAGACGTAAATAAGGGCTCCCCTCTGTAATCGTTATCTTTCTCTTCAACATGAGTTAGGGTGAGTTTCAACAACCCCAGAATAAATTGACCAAA
This sequence comes from Priceomyces haplophilus, assembly GCA_001599895.1. Lineage (NCBI taxonomy): Eukaryota > Fungi > Ascomycota > Pichiomycetes > Serinales > Debaryomycetaceae > Priceomyces > Priceomyces haplophilus. The sequence continues at coordinate 1,061,921 of BCIF01000002.1, read as the reverse complement.
TTGTTGAGTTATCGCAACCGGAGCTAATTTGGCTGCATTAGAGGAAAATAGAGTAGCTTTTTTTAACGATTCACTGTTAAGATCGATAATCTTTGTGAAGTGGGGCCACAATTTCAATAATGTTGAATTGAGATATTCATCAAGAATGGGAATATGAAAATTGTTATGCAATAATGATTGTGCTTTTTGTACTAGCCTTATCATCAATAGAACAGCGTAGCTGTCACATGTTCCCGAAGTTACGAAAGAAGAAACTGTTCTCCCTGGTGTGTTGTTGCTCCTGTTAGGTTGGGAAGGGCTGTGAGTCAAAAGCCAAGTGACAAAGTCGTTTCCCATTCTATGCACACTATCAAACATAACTTGAGGCCATGGTAGCTTTGGTGACAAGGAATTGCTGGGGCCATCTTGAGGGATATTATCAAATTTCTCAACTCCATGGTAAAAGAATTCAACAACGAATAAGTATTCCACCACAACGTTATCTGTTAATGCAATAAGCCACTGGTTGAAAATAAATTCAAGCCAATAGTAAAAAGGGGTCGTCTCTGCGATTTGAGAAGGAATTGCCAGGCTTGGTTCAGAGATCCCTTTGTCGTGCAAAATTAATAATCTTGTGTCTAAAGAAACCAAGTAATCAGTTATGCTGAGCAGTGATTGATGATTTTGGCTCAGGGTATTCACAGAATTATTTGTACTGTACACCCAAGACTTCAAACCGAAAAGAGAAGTTCTATCGTCTACCAAAGATGCGCCAATAGTCAAGCTATGATCAACATGTCTCACATTGAGCTTCTCAATTGCGTAGAGGTACTTAGCAAATTTGGATTTGTAATACCATGTCATAGTATAAATATATGCTAACCTCAATTGATCTGCCAACTCTTTGTGATGAGTTTCTAAGAATACAAAAATATCCTTCAACTGGAGTAATTTTTTTTGTATTACCTGAGATGGCTTTGATCCAGCAGATCGCAAAAGTTTTATCTGATTCACCATAAAATCTCTTATTCTTTGCACACACTTTGATATCAAACCTTGAATCCCCCGTTTCAAGTTAGAAAATGTTTCGGATTCTTCGTATAACCTCACAAGGGAGCTATCGATATTATGTGACGCCACGTTATCTATAAGCTGAAGCTTTTCATTGATGAACCGTATATTCTCAAGCCAAGCAGTGTTTACTGGCTCGCTGATCACGGACTTGACAATATCGGGAGGAATCGCAAGATCGAGTATGATAGGATTTACTTTATCGATGATGGAGCGTTGTAAGCCTACATCCGATGTGAGTTTGTTTGATCTTTCTTGCAAGCTAATCAAGCTCATAGAAAGTTCGTTTAATTGTTTGTCGAAAGCACTCAATACTCTACCGACATCACTCAACTGTTCTCGCTTATTCTTTACATTGTCTCTATATTCCTCGAATCTTTCAGTGAGCATCGATAATGTAACGTCATCCAAAAGCATAAGCCTTGCGTTTTCACTCTCCATCAGATGCAAGGCTTCAAGTCTGATCAGCTCTAGCAATCTAGGCATAAATGTATTCGATTGTGATTTCCTCTCTTCGACATAAGACACGATATTTTCAAAGGATGGGGGATCTTGATCACTATCGTCTAGTAGTTCCGGGCCATCATATTCCAAGAGCCCCTTTAAAGTGGCCAATGAACTCATTATGGCTTCCTTTCTGTAAATACTTATAAATTTTATGCTTTCTGATATTTGGCGCTATAATTTCGTCGCACTAGGGTCGCACTTACGTATTCAATAAATCAATCGCTTCTATAAATTTATTCACTTTGGTATATCAGTTTTCTTGAGGTTATTGAAGTGGTCAAAGTTTCTCTTGACAAAATGAGTAATTACAGAATATGGTCAACTTTTCATCATCCCCACAAGATATGATTGAATCGTACTTGGAAAACGTTGAGATAGAATGCAGTGATGATAATGAGCAACAGCGTAAAGTAAAATACCCAACCGCGTCTCAGAGAGCAATTATTGAATCTGATTCCAGTCCAAATAAAATTCTATCTATCCATGCTGGTCCAGGGAGTGGTAAGACCTTCACATTGGTCAACAGAATAGTACATATGATAAAGGAACAAAGTTTGAAACCAAGTGAGATATTAGTGTTAACTATGGCAAATCGTTCAGTTTTGAGTTTGAAGAAAACTTTAGGTAACCAGTTCGGAAATAGTTTGATGGAACCGATTCATATAAGCACATTCCATTCATTTTGTGGAGGCTTGGTCGACGTTTATGGAAGTCAGTATTCTGGTTCATTTACTGGTAAACGATTGATGGACGATATAAGCTGGAAGAATTTTTCAAGAATATTCCTGGGCAGAAATGTGGAGATCAGCGGGAAGAGAGTTTATGGAACCCTCAGTTCCTCTTCCTTAGATAAGCTAATATTTTCGATCAAGAATTATGACTTAAGCGTTGAAGAAGCGTCTGAGAAATATAAAGTGAGTAAAGAATATATCACTGCAATATTGAAGTACTTGGATGAAAACAAAATAATGAGATATCATGACTTGATAACCAACGCTTTGGATCTCATCAAAATCTCACTATCACACGGCTCGGTGGAAACGTGGATACCCCAATTAGCTTCTTATAAAGCTGTGGTGGTGGATGAGTTTCAAGACATGCATCCACAACTTTTGAAAGTAGTGAAAAGCATCTCACTGTACCCAACTTATGGGATGGAGCTAGGTACTTTGAAGCATATAACTATAGCTGGAGATATGAACCAATGCATATATGAATTTTTGGGCTCATCTCCAAACTTGATGAAGAGTATCATTAAAGAGATTCCAAAATATGCACTTGAAGAACTTCTGATTGAAGAAACTTTCCGATTAACACCTGAAATTCTTAATGCAACTATGGCTGTTTGCCTTGAAGGTCATGGTCTTTTCGAAGCACAAATACTGGCTGTTAAGAATAGTTCATATCCTCCGATTCTTCACGCCCACAATTCAAACATTGATGAGTACGTCTTCGTTGCTTCGGAAATAACTAGGCTTATATGTGAGCTGGGAGGTATGCTAAGACCTTCTGACTTCACAATTTTAGCCAAGTCAAATAAAGAGCTCGACGACATAAGTAACTTTCTAGATCATAGTTATGGTTACAAGTGCAACAGGTTCTCACTGGCACCATCCTGGATTAATAGTAAACTTCATTTATTGTTGGATATTTTGGGTGTTGTCAACAACAGGGAAGGCGCCGATTTCGCTTTATTGAGTTTACTCTTGATACTAGACCAAAATAGTGGTAATAAAACGAGAATAGCTAAATTGCTAGCGCTATACCATAAGAAAACGTCATATGGTGGCCTCGAGAGATTCCTATTCGATGAATTGCGAGACTTATCAAGTAAAGAAGGGCAGCATGGAGTTGTCAAAGTCTATAAAACGTCGGATCAAAAAAAATCACTTGATGCGATTAAGCAGTTGATAGAGTCTATCAGACAAGAAAGAGAAAAGCTTGCAGTTAACACCTCCGTTGAAGCAATAATCGATTCACTATTCAATGTCGTTCAACGCCTGGGGTTATTAGGATATATCAACTCTCCCAGCTCGAAAGTACATCCAGATGACTCTCCAGATCATGAGGAAACCCGAAATCATCTATATTCGAATTTGCGCTCATTTTATAAATCTCTAGAAAATTCGAGAGATAGGTACTTCAAGCTAGAGAAAAAAGATGAATCTTTCTTAGAATACTTTCTCAAGAGTTATGCAGAGGATTCGCCTATCATAGACAGTGGTTTGATTAATGTTTCGACTATACATACTGCAAAGGGGTTAGAGTTTCCTGTAGTATTTGTATTGGGCGTTAATCGCTTCAATACTCAAACGGCACTCTGGGATCCACTATTTGACCACCACCCCAAGTCTCCTGTTAAAGCTAGATTATTTTATGTTGCTTGTACGAGAGCAAAAAACTTATTGTACGTGGGAACATCGAGACTGAAAAGTGAGTTCACAAGAGTAATGACTGAATGCTTCACTACAACTCTTCCTCTGCTAATCAAAACGCCTCAAAGTGGCCAATCACTAATTGAAACGTTTTCAAAGGACTTGATGCGAAAGCCATCTACCTCATTCAAAGTATCAGAAGGAGTGCAACTTTACCGAAGCCTCATAAATACCGGGTTGCTACACAATAAAAACACACATTCAATTCAAATCCTGCAAGTACGCAAATTCCATGCTTATGGACCCAATCGCTCATTGCATAAGGTTATTAGATCATCAAGAATATGTAGACTAGCTAGAGCTTTTTAGCTATTTTCACATTAATCAACATGCTAAAATCGTTTATGCAAGCTTGGACAACAAGTTAAGTACATTGTTATCCACAGTCAGATCGCTTTTGCCGTTTTCTTGATCTAAAGATTCGTCTTGAGAATCATTTTTATCAAAGGTTAACGCAGGGTCGTAATCATCATTTCCGTCTGATTCTTTATGTGAGTGTTTCAATTCAATTGCATCTTTGTGATGAGCCCCAAAGTAAGAGGGGGGAGTCCCTTCGTCATAGTTGTAATCAACATCATCTTCGTATGCTTCATCGTTGCTCATCTTTTTGTGGTGATCCTCGGTACTATCATACTCCTTTATCTCAACATCTTCGGAAAATGCCACTGTTTTTTTGATTGTATTAGGAGTTGAAGCTCCGCTTGAAGGTGTGGAGCCTTTGTATCTTTTAGAAGGTGGATCTTCATCACTATCATCATCTTCATATGTTGGAATGGCATCTTCATCTTCATCTTCATCTAACATTGGAGAGGGTTCCTCCTCCGTGGATGTTCTATGCGATTGATCTTCACCTTCATCTTGTAACATGGATTTTAGCTCATCCCTTGTTTCGTTTAACTTCACTAACTTCGAGTTGATTATAGTTAACTTAATCTCATCTGCCTGTAACCCTTCCGAAATTACCTTTTTCATGTTATCCAATTGGGAGATTATTTCTTCTCTATCTTTTTTAATCTCTTGAATAGTTGTGGAAGATATGTTACATAACTTTTCCAACACATTAAGTTTGGATATATATATTCTTGGTGAAGGTAAATTATCAGAGCTACCGGGAACTTCTGGAAGATATGTCTTGGATTGTACTCCTACTTGACTTAAGTTTGCTTGACTGGAATTAACAAGTTTGTTCATATGATTGAGAAGGTTGTTTACATGCTTCAAATCAGGAGCGATTGTCTCTACTTTTTGCGCTGAATTAATAGAAGCATTGGCAGAAGTTAACGAGATCTTCTCTTTTGATAATCTGATGGCTTTTCTCAATTCACGAATATCACTCGAGTTGAAAACGGAGCGCTGCTCCCAAACACTAATTAACCTGTCAACTTTTGCCTGGATTGTCGTGTCAAGATTGGGATAAATCTTATTAAGGACCTCTGGTAAAACCTTGGAAAACTCAACGATGAATTCTGACTTCCTCTTATGTCTGGCTTGCTGAACAACATCGTTGCAAAGATATAATAGGCTCAAGCGCTTGCTAGGATCAAGGTTTGATCTCAAAATGAATGCCGACCATTGTTTGGCGCTGTCTTTACTATGTCTGTGATGGAAAAGAACCCACTGCGATATTGTCACAATAGAGTCCTGCGTATCCTGCAATGACTCAAGTTTCTTGTTAAATATATCAGGTGAAAATGACATATTGCAAACAGAGAGATTAAGTCTTGTTTTTTGTAATAAGAATACTGTTGTTATTTTACTATTAACTGACTCTCTCCCAAATAATTAAGTTGTGAATAGAGTAATCGCACTAAAATTTTTCAAACCATTTAGTAAAGAGAGTCAATCCTAGAATGTAGCAATTATTGTAATACCGTAGTATGAACTTTATAATGTAGCTTCAACAAGCCAGAGTTGCTTTATTATTGTGTGATCAATAACAAATCTATTTGTAGCTTCGAGATTACTCACAGTCTGAAATTCGATAAACATGACCTCTAAACGCGGTATATTTTGAAAACAGTTCAGCAAGGTAGAAGAGCTAACCCTTGATTTTTCTTTTCTTGATGCAAAATGCCTAGAACACGCAAGACCTCTGGGAAGAAGACCCAAGAGATCGTTCCCGATACACAAGACATCAAAGAAGCATCCACTCCCAACCCAGATTTGGTTCAAGTGATACCTAAAGAAGTCATTCGGATAACAGAGGAAGACATTTTGGGATCTAACAATACCAAAGACTTAGTTAATTTTATAAACACCTTAACTAACACGAGTCAAGATGAGATGATGAGAAAGCTCAAGCAAACCACAAACTTACAGTTGAAGCAAGACTCTCAGTTAATCAAGCAATTGCATAATGAGTTACATGAAAAGCAAACAATGATCGACAATTTGATAAAGGAAAACGAGGAACTCAAGGGGCACGGAGTGAGCTCTCTGAGTTTTCAAAACGTTTATGAATCCCCAATCAGAGGCAAGAACTTGAAGCATAATATAATCAATGAGAATCAACTCTCCAAGGAGTTGGAGAATATAGGTATTTCGTTTGATATGCTTGAGTTGCTTACGGGATTGAGGATCATGAACTACACGGAAGACGCACAGAGGTTTTTTTTTGATGTCAAACAAAGTTCTACTAACGATAACCAAGTTTTCATTGAATATCGATTAGTGATATCCAAAAAGTTTGAATCTACTGCAGAAATAAACTACATACCCACTTTCCTAGAGGTCGAAGACATTAATGAGTATGAAGACGATTACGAGGAAAGAAACATTAATTGTCAAATTCTTAAGAAGGCGCTCCCTGAATATTTGTGTGACAATTTATCATTTCCGTATAACACCTTGTCACAGTTTTATACAAAAATCAATAGAGCGATAAATAAGGCCAAATGACGTACGAAAAAACCATGCATTAAAATTATATATAGGTTATAATGACAAAATAATCTCGCCGTCTTCACTTCTAGATACTTTGAATGACTTCAAGATTTGTTTTGTCCTCTTATCGCTGTCGTTGCTAATTTTCTTGAGGATTTTCTTGAGGCTCTCCGGCTTGCTTGTAGAGACGTACTTCTTCAAGTCTAAAACTACTGACTTTTTCTCCCCTTTAGCCGTCAATTGATCCTTTCTCTCTGTTTTTTCTTTATTAGCTACATTCGCCTTAGATTTTTTTATCTTCTTTTCTTCAGAAGGTTTCGATTTTGTATCAATCTTTGTCGTATGTTGGGAGCTACTTGAGCATTTATCTCCTTGTTTGAGTTGAGTAGCTTGCTGTTTGGGTTTATATAGACTCTTCTCGTACTTCTCTGCCTCTGTGATGCAAGAAATATGTTTTTTGTAGTCTGTGCCTTGAAATGTCACCGAACAATCTATACATGTGAAATATGCTCCATAGCATCTATTTGCGTGTTGGTCGAGCTTCTTTTTGAGAATCGTATCGTTACAAACTTCACAGGAGAATGACACCATTCCAACGTCTGAGCTAGAGTACACAAATTCTGATTTGTGGTAGGTCAAAAAAATACAATATTTACTAATTCAACAGGGATGAGTTGGTTATGAAAAATTTCGCACCATAAAATAGATTTTCGCATATAGACTATGTACATCACAGACGTTTTGTCTTTCACCACACTGGTTCATCTTCCTTTTTACGCTTGACACGAATCATCTCGTAATCATCGCCAACATCCGACTGGTGGTCTTTTAACATGCCCTGGAGTCGGTAGAAGTCATCTTTCTTGTCCACTTCACGCTTGTTTTGAATCATGCTCAACATTTCGTCCTCTTCCATTTGACGATGCTTGTTATCATATCTTTCCCATTTCACACTGGTGAATTTCTGTAAGTAGATTGAGCCTGCAACTACGGACAATAAAAACGGCAATCCAAAGTACAAAAAGTGATTCTTTTTGACTAACTTTTGGTAGCGACCAGCCAACGTTTTCTCGTAAAGCTCCTGTTCTTTCTTACCTCGGAAAACATGACTCCCCAAAAATACCATTTTGCTGTAACCTTCACTTTTATATCACGAATTGAAAATTGAGCTTCCTTTACGTTATTTTCTCTTTAACAGTTAGCTGAAAGGTGAGAATTGAAATCTGGTGTACAGCTTTGTGCGGCTCTTGAGTCTCGGCATCCTAAGACTAAGGATAATGTCGTAAATGTTGCTGTGTCGCTACTCAAAAAATCAAATCTTGCTAAAAAGTCTCAATTCAGCAAGATTGATTTCAGACCTAAGTATCCTGCATCGGGGTTTTGTAACTCAAATTATGTGGTGAAGGGCGCACCCCTTCTTTGAAAAATTCGCACCCCATATCTCTTGCCAAAGAATGGTAACCGACCCATCTTAGATGAAATTAAGGAAAACGACCATTTCCACGAAAAACTAAGTTTTTTATTTGCAGTTTTTCTTTAGGCTAACGACAAAAGGCTTATTAGGAGCAAGAGACGTAATTACATAGGTGTATCAGGGAAATTGATTGATTGATTGATTGATTGACGAGCGAAGCAGCAAGCAGATAACGCCGACATAGGAAGACAACTATCAAACAGGTAAAAACAACTGAGAAGTTGGCACAGACCATTCAAAAGAAAAGTATCTTAGTTTTTGCAAGACGTAGCCATGTCAGTATACAACTCAACTGCTGCGCAACAACACCAGCAAAGACAACAACACCAGCAAAGGTTGGGCGAATTATTGGATGCTGTAAAGCAAGAGTTCGATTTTGCCTTAAATGAAGCCTCCAGCTTCAAGCAGGTGAAGGAAGATTACGATGTCAAGTATAACCAGCAGACTGCTGAAATGCAGCAGATCAGACAGACCGTCTACGAGCTTGAAATGGCACATAGAAAAATCAAAGAAGCGTATGAAGAGGAAATTTTGAGATTGAAGACTGAATTGGAAAGCAGAGATCGACAAGTACAACAGCAGCAAGTGCAACAGAAGTCAAATGGCTTGCCATTTTCTGGAGCTGCTGCTCCAGGTGCACCAGCAGGTTATCCAACTGCTCCTTCTCAACCCTCTGTTCAAACCATACCACCACCAATCAAACAATCTCCTCCGAGACAAGAAGTCAAGCCTATTTCCCCGAGGGCTCCAAAGATTGAACCTACAAAGCAACCAGATGTCAGCGCACCAGAAACCTCCAGCCCCTTGACGATAATCGACAAATCCCAATATATTGTTAGCCCTGTTCAAAAGGCTGCACATGTCAAAGAAATTCCACCCTTCTTGGTGGATTTGGATGTGTCAAAAGCCAATCCAGACTTCAAGAAACAAAAGCCCGAATATTTCGTTTTGTACAACCCTGCTTTCAGCCGTGACTTAGATGTGGATCTCATCCACTCTTTGGATCATTCATCTGTTGTTTGTTGTGTAAGATTCTCAAAAGACGGTCAGTTCATAGCGACTGGTTGTAATAAGACTACTCAAGTTTTCAATGTTGAGACTGGTGAGTTGGTTGCTAAGTTAATTGATGACAACTCAAGTAATGGAGGAGACAGTAGTGAGGATTCTAAAGATGGGGATGTTCAATCTTCGAGTGCTAATGGTGACTTGTACATCAGATCAGTATGTTTCTCGCCTGATGGGAAGACTCTTGCGACTGGTGCTGAAGATAAGTTAATCAGAATCTGGGATTTGGCAACTAAAAGAATTATCAAAATTTTAAGAGGCCACGAACAAGATATCTATTCGTTGGATTTCTTCCCTGATGGAAACAGATTAGTTTCCGGTTCTGGGGATCGGACTGTTAGAATCTGGGATTTGAGGTCATCTCAGTGCTCTTTGACGTTATCAATCGAAGATGGTGTAACGACTGTTGCTGTATCTCCAGATGGGCAGTTGATTGCTGCAGGGTCTTTGGATAGAACAGTTCGAGTATGGGATTCCACAACAGGGTTCCTCGTAGAGAGATTGGATTCTTTGAACGAAAACGGCAATGGACACGAAGATTCAGTTTACTCTGTTGCCTTCTCCGCTCAGGGTAAGCAAATTGCATCCGGATCTTTGGACAGAACCGTCAAATTGTGGAATTTGGAAGGCAAGCAAGACCCTCGTTCTCAATCTAGTGCCTCCGAAAAGTCGTCATGTGAAGTCACATACGTGGGACACAAGGACTTTGTTTTATCGGTATGCTCAACTCCGAACAACGAGTACATTTTATCTGGTTCGAAAGACAGGGGCGTGATATTTTGGGATCAGTTTTCCGGTAACCCCTTGCTCATGCTCCAGGGACACCGTAACTCAGTCATCTCTGTCGCAGTTTCCTTGAATTCCCAAGGTACGCATGGTATATTTGCTACGGGTAGTGGTGATTGTAAAGCAAGATTATGGAAATGGACCAGAAAATAATGTAGCCTTTAGAAGTTAAGAAAGATTTCGTACATGTTTGACTATATATATATGTATCAATAATTACTATAAACCTTAACATGATTAGAAAGTAGAATTTAATAAGTCTTGTAAATGGTGCGGCTGCCTCAATGATGAGACACGTTAAATGTGTTACAAAATTGATTCTGTACGACATGAATATTTCTCGAGACAATCAAGAAATTGGCAGTCACTTTTTATAGTAGATTGTAAACCAATATAACAAATAACATGACAATCTACAGTGCTTCCGTAACAGCCCCTGTGAATATTGCTGTATGTAAGATTTTTTGGGCTCTCTTGGAGACAATTTTTTTTTTCTAGAGTGATTAACCCTTTTAATACATGTAATATACTAACACGGTAGACCTTAAAGTATTGGGGTAAAAGGGACAAGTCTTTGAATTTACCCACTAATTCGTCTATTTCTGTGACTTTGTCCCAGAAAGGCTTGAGGACCTTCACATCAGCAGCTGCATCAGAGTTGTTCAAAGAGGATAGGTTATGGTTGAATGGAAAACTTGAGTCTTTGGATTCTCAAAGAACAAAGGCCTGCTTAGCTGATTTAAGGAATTTTAGAATGCAGCTTGAACAAACGGATTCCTCCTTGCCAAAGTTATCTACTTTTGGTTTACACATTGTAACTGAGAATAACTTTCCAACCGCTGCTGGCCTTGCTTCATCTGCGGCGGGATTTGCTGCGCTTGTCACAGCCATAGCGAAATTATACAAACTTCCGCAAGACATGTCTGAGCTCTCTAAGATTGCTAGAAAAGGGTCAGGATCAGCATGCAGATCGTTGTATGGTGGTTTCGTTGCTTGGGAAATGGGCGTTGAATCCAACGGAGAAGATTCCAAGGCAGTTGAGATCGCCTCTTTGGACCATTGGCCTCAAATAAAGGCTGTAATCTTGGTTGTAAGTGATGATAAGAAAGATACCCCATCGACATCTGGTATGCAATTGACTGTACAAACGTCTGACTTGTTTGAACGAAGAGTTAAAGAAGTCGTTCCACAAAGATTCGAGGAAATGAAAGATGCTATCTTGAAAAAGGATTTTGAAAAGTTTGGTGAGCTTACTATGAAAGATTCTAACTCGTTCCATTCCGTGTGCCTTGACTCTTATCCTCCTATATTCTACTTAAACGACACTTCCAAGAAGGTTATTAAATTGATCCATAGGTTGAACGAAAGTGAGAATAAGATTGTCGCAGCTTACACATATGATGCGGGTCCAAACTCTGTTATTTATTATGAATCAAAGAATGAAGCAAAGGTGTTGGGGCTTTTGCACAAATATGTTGGAAATGTTGATGGCTGGCAAAACGTTGAATTAAATGATTTGAACTCAGACTTTCCTGGATTCCCAGAATTTGATATCCAGAGTGGAGTATCTAGAGTTATTCTTACAGAAGTTGGTGATGGCCCTCAAGAAAAGCAAGAATCTTTGATCAATGAAAATGGGCTTCCCAAGTAGTTAAAGCGCACTAAAATTTGTATAGAGCTAATAATATAATTTGTCCCTGTATGAAAACGCATCAAAGGTCCCCCCAACTGTTTATCCATGAAATTCTCGTTTTAGAATATTCGAAAAATCAGTTATTGGTCTTCCACTCATACGTTCAAGCGATTATGAGCTTGAGGTTCGGTTCTTCCTTGAAGATTCTCAACCATGGCATACGCTACAAGCAGTTAGGGCCGTCTCTACTTAAGTCTAAACAAGGTGTGAGACCAATTTTGGGAGTCTTCAAACACTCGTTTTCGACGAGATCAATATTCCAAGAACAAAAAAATGAAGTTAAAACATTATTACGGAATAAAGCACTACCTGGTAATAGTATATTGAAGAATGTGGAACTTTCAAAAGACCCGAAGAAACAACAACAAATTCTTTCCAATCGCATCTACACTATTCCAAATCTCTTAACAATGTCCAGGATTGCTACAACCCCTTTCATAGGATATTTCATAGCAACTAGTCAACCTAACATAGCAATCTCCATTTTCATATATTCGTGTGTCACGGATATGGTCGATGGATTTGTTGCTAGAAGGTTCAATCAAGGTTCGATTTTGGGAAGTATCCTTGATCCCATGGCCGATAAATTTCTAATGACTGTCTGTACAGTTAGTCTTGCATATATCGAAGCTGTTCCTCTCTTTATTGCGGCCATAATCATTGGGAGAGATGTCATTTTGAGTTTCATGGCATTTTATTACAGATATAATACTTTAGATAAACCAAGAACTGTGAAAAGGTTTTTGGACTTGTCAATTCCTACAGCCAGTATCAAACCAAATTTGTTATCAAAATATAATACTGCTTTTCAAATGGCTTATCTTGGGGGCTCGGTATTGAGACCAGCACTTGACTCTTTGATCAATACTGAAACCTTGACTACAGTTTTCTCCGGAATGGAGATAGTGGTCGCTTTTACTACCATTTTGAGCGGACTATCTTATATTTTCTCCAGGAATGCCATAGTATCCGTTAAAAAAACTTCTCAAAATTGATTGATTGGTAGAGAGATAATATCCCAGGATCTCCGCAAAAAATCAATAGAGATAGCAAGTCTTTTCTGAGGGTCAAAGTGTTCATGTTTGTGGGCTTTATAATTGTAAAGTAGTTGTCAATCAATCGTAAATAGAATTTAATGAGATGATTTAAAAGATCCACGTTTTTGATATGACTAGTGGTTATCTGGTCAAACTTGTAAAAACTAAGACTTATGCTATTGAATTTGAATCGGGTTTTGATGAATCGGGTTAATTCTAGTTTTATTGTAGAACTAATCTTCATTCCCTCGAGTGACTCAAGTAAGTACCCGGGATCTTTGAAATTTTCCTTGAAAACTTTGAAAATAACAAGCTTGGATATGTTCAATGATAGTTCTTGGAACAATTTGTCCTTCAAGTATTCAAAGAAATGTAGCTTGTAAAAAATCGATATATACATCGTCTCTAATTGAGACATTTTGAATTCCATCGTATTATCACAGGCATTTGTATCGGAAATAATACAAAGTATACATTCTTCAAAACTCCTCACGACTAAGTTCCATGATATTCTCTGCGTGGACAGAAGAAGTTCTAGTACCCTTGATGGAATATTTACGAAAGATTTTGCGACAATTTTCAAAAGATATAGATGTTTTTCCAGTGAATCTAGCTTAACAATGAGCTTTAGCAAATTAAGTAGATTGTCTAAATCTTTCAAGTTCGAGACTTTTATTAACTGGGTCAGTTTGATAAACTGAGTAGTGGTAGCCTGGTACTCGTTCACCCCAAGTGCTTCAAGACACCCCAAAAACATACGCGAGGGGTGTCTCCGTTTGATTTTTGTTGTTGGTATAGTGTTTGGTTTCTTTGACGATTTCTGTTTTTTTGAAGCCCTTCTTCGCTGCTTCTTGCTTACGGTGCTCAAGAATGGTAGAATATTTCGTGATATAAAATCTGTGTTCGTTAGTTTAAGCCATATTTTGAATGCATTTGAGAGCTAGTAAATACCTTCATAGTCTTCTGTGTTTCTTTGATTGTGTTTGTGTCTAACAAGAGAAACGGCCAATGGCAAGTCCAAAGAATAGTTCAGGATCATCGAATACGAACGTCAGTAAAGTTTTGACTTCTTCTTCAAGAATAAAAGAATTTGATGTTCTCCTTTTTTATAATTGACTGCAAAAAAATACAGAAAATAAACAAATCAAATTTATAAGTTGAAAAAAATTTTCGAATAAAAACACATTGACATAATCATCATTAAGGGAGTGCTAGGTTTCAATACTTTGTCTACCAATAGAGACTCCTATATCTATGTAAAGTTGCTATGAAGTAATGGAAATATCTGAAGGAGAGGATATGGGGAAAACCCCATCTACATCCTCTTTGAGTTCCTTTCTGTTCCTCATTCTTACCCAAACACGCCGTCGTACGAAGTTACCAAGGTTGTATCTTCCTTTCCAGTGATTATGACGAAATAATACCTTAGAATAAATCCATCCTTGGTCATCGACATCACCGAACATGAGTACATACCAAGTTGGCCAAGTCCACTCCCACCCCAAATCTGGAAGTGAATAGTTCTGAATGCTGTTGTAGCTGAGTTGTATATTTCTCCCATCCGGCTTTTGGTATCCGGATGGATCAATCATTGGAATTAGAGAGTTATTTGAAAAGATCGGAATACCAAATAATTTCATCCCACGCTGATTCTCCACAACTATCTCAAGCTCATTATCATGATTGATGATGTCTTTCTCTAGCAACTTTAATAAGCAGTCTGCAGTTATAGGATTGTCATTTAGTATTTCTGACAACGCCTGTATTTGGGGAAGTTTATTCAAACTAGTGTGAGATTGATGATTGCTATTTTGCATCTTGGTCTGCTGCGATTGTACCTTTGTCCTACTGTAAATCCCAACTCCTATTTTTCAAAACTTAGCTAACTTTAGCAAAAGCTTTTCACTTATTTAGCCTTTCTAAAGCTTCTAGATTCTCTACCACAAATTTTCCCTTCTTTTCAAATTTGTTAATAATTTACCTTTATTGAATTGTGATATAGACAATCATTCTTTTTGTGGGATCAACGGTTCCTAATTGTAACACGTGATGTGCTTTTTTCACAGCTGCTTAACAATTAAAAAAGTATTTAGACCAAATTGCTTGAGTAATGGGTCAAGAATGAACTTTAATAACTCTTCGAATGTATATGATACTCACCCAGGACATGCATCAGGTGACATTGGAAGAGGACCAACAACTATAATTAAACATGGCAATATGGATTACTTGCATAACGTACCCAAGAACTTGATAGGAGATGTGCCTCAGGTAGCACCACAAAATTCATTTCATAGGGAGAATGTTCAAGGTGCTGAAATGGATAAAAATGGAGAGACTTTAGAAAGCATTTTGCCCAACGAAAGAATGATGGCGAATGAAATAAACATCAACAATAGTGCTGATATAAACGGTAATAGTAACGGAGCTAACATTAACGGCAGGACCGTTGTGGCGAGCCACAACTTTGTGATCAACACTGTGTCTAGTAGCTCAGAAGAAGTTTCTTCTAATGGTATCAATGAAATAAGTGGCGAAGGTAACGATCTCAACAAAAACAGTAATGCATCAATTCAATTTAGGAGCCCATTCGATATAAATTCTTACCCTATAACGAACCCTCCGATCTTCGATTCTACTATGATGTTGGGTATCAACGATGGATTTGTGAGAAGAAGAGGCCTTTCGATCTCAAATGGTCAAATTGGACAGATCACTAATCATGAAGTTAGCGAAAGAGATGATGGTGTCATACCACATAGTGCTATAAGCGTCGACGATCATGCTCAAACTAATCAGACGCAACCACAAGGTCAACACCATCTTTCCCAACAGGATAGTGTTCAGTCTCAAGGGCACGTCCCATTTTTAGCGGCACCTATGTTCTACCCGCCAATACAAACTGTGAAACCAGAAGAACCGGAAAATCCACTCGCTAAGGCTGCGGGCGTTCCTCCTCCAGATCATCTGTTGATATACGACCATGAGGTTATTTACAATCCAAACAACGGACCCATACCTGGTACTGCATTGTGGAAAAAGGAGAGACTATTAGAGCGTAATAGAATAGCGGCATCCAAGTGTCGACAGAGAAAGAAACAAGCTCAAATGCAATTACAAGAAGCGGTAGACAAGTATCAAAATGATATGTCCGAGTTGAATAAGACAATTGAAAAGTATGAGACCTTGTTTTCAATTTACAATTCAAAACTAAAGAGCTTCTTCGAGTCTGGAAACAGCGAAGATCTCGATGTTCTCAGAAAGTTTTCTGTTTATGAACATATAGATGGGATAAGTTTGGAAGATCTTGATTCATCAAGAAGTGTTAATTAGCTCAAAGTCTAACTATATTGTGTGTACATGACAATTACAGAAGTCTTTTCGTTAGACGTATACGCGGTACATTGTTTATATCTGAGGAGGCTTGACTTGTGGATAAATTTGTAGTACTTGAAATGTAGTTGAATTTTTAAGAAAAATGAGTATTTTTTTTTATTCTGTATAAAAGACTATTGAAATTGTCGAACGCCAAAATAAACTAGAAATACATTAAATACACAGAGGCAAATCTAAAACATAAAACAAAGATGTCGCTTAAGTTACCACAAGCCCCGAACTCAGGTCTTTTCAAATCTGGGTATCAATCATTCTCTAATTCTGATGGAGCAGTATTGAGGAATATTGAAGCTGTGAGAGAAATCTCATCAATTATTTTGACGTCGATGGGCCCGAGTGGCAGAAACAAAATTATAGTCAATAAGTTAGGTAAAATCTATGTAACTAACGATGCGGCTACTATGTTGAATGAATTAGAGATAGTGCATCCAGCTGTGAAGATTTTGATCATGGCTTCGAAACAACAAGAATTCGAAATGGGAGACAATACAAACCTAGTAATAGTGTTAGCTGGTGAGCTTTTGAACATTGCAGAAAAATTGATAACCATTGGATTGAGCATTCCAGAAATTGTTCAAGGATACGACTTAGCAAAGACTTTTGTGACAAAGAAATTAGATGATTTAGTTGTTGATAGCGTGGAATCGATCTCAAAACAAGGAGAATTGAAAAAGGTGATCAAACCAGTTATTGCGGCAAAGCAATATGGAAATGAAGATATAATATCTGACTTGGTTGTCGAGGCAGTAAACTTGGTCATTAATCCAAAAAATCCTCAAGTATTCAACATCGACTCCATCAGAGTGGTAAAAATCATGGGCTCTTCTTTATCCAACTCCAATGTTGTGAAAGGTATGGTATTTCCTAGGGAGCCTGAAGGACACATAAAGAACTTAAAGCAGAAGTCTAAGGTGGCAGTATACACAAGTCCCATAGACGTTTCCACCACTGAAACCAAAGGTACCGTATTGTTACATAATGCTCAAGAAATGTTAGATTTCTCGAAAGGAGAAGAAGAGCAGTTAGATCAGTTATGCAAAGAGATTCACCAATCAGGTGTCAGAGTTGTGGTTGCAGGTTCAAGCGTAGGTGAGTTGGTCTTACATTACCTAAACAAATATGAAATTTTAGTTTTAAAGGTGCCTTCCAAGTTTGATTTGAGAAGGATTTGCCAAGTATGTGGTGCTACCCCTTTACCTAGATTAGGTGCGCCGCTACCCGAGGAAATGGGTAGTGTGGACATCATTGAGTCAAAAGAGATAGGTGGTGATAGAGTTACAATCTTCAGACAAGACGAGTCAATATCAAGAACCTCCACTATAGTGCTTAGAGGTGCTACACAAAACAGTCTTGACGACATTGAAAGATCTATTGATGATGGTGTCAATGCTATAAAGGGTTTGATCAAGGATAATAGATTGTTACCGGGCGCTGGTGCAACAGAAATTGAACTAGTTAAATTGGTTACACAGTATGGAGAGAAAACCCCAGGATTGGCACAAATGGCCATAAAGAACTTTGCCAAAGCATTTGAAGTAATTCCACGTGTTTTATCAGACACATCAGGACTTGATTCAAGTGACATGTTGAGTAAACTTTACGCTGCGCATTCAGCTGATGATAAAAAAGGATTAAGGGCTGGTATTGACATAGATAATGAATCAGAGAATGGCTTACTTGATGTTTCTGAAGCTGGAATTCTTGATCTTCTCTCAACAAAGAAGTCCGCTATTAATTTAGCAGTTGAAGCCACTAATACCATATTGTCTATCGATCAAATCATAATGGCAAAGAGAGCAGGAGGACCACAAGCTCCCCAGCAGAGGAGACCAGGCAACTGGGATCAAGAGGATTAGGTGCTTTTATATACTATGTCCTATTTCAATAAACTCTTGTATTTTCGAAAGATCTTTGTTTCCTTCTTCATCCTCAACTCCGCTACTAACATCGTAGCCAAGTACATGATTAATCAGAGCCGTCTTTCTCAAGTTTGTCGAAGACAATCCTCCGGCTAAAATGAAATTTCCGAACTTCAAGTCGTTTATAATATTCCAATCGATCGTTTTACCCTCACCCCCAGAATCAGAATCTAACAACGGTAAAGCGAAACCGTTCATTTTGATTAGTTTATCAAACAGCATCTTCATGACCTCGATATCTCTAGGAATAACATACCTTGCTATGATACCATAATTAAGGCTCTCGTTGTAGTTCAAGAACTCTTGCTTGTCTTCGTTTCCATGCAACTGAATAAAATCTAGCCCGAGATCTTCCGCAGCTTGAAAGACTTCATCAACTGGCTGATTCCTAAATACTCCAACTAAATACGGACCATTTTGTTTCACTAAGCCCGAAACAGCTTGAAAGTATTCGGTAGGGCTTGAAAATGACTGGCTTTTGACGTCTTTCAATATTTCTTTGATACTTTTTTTATTTCTCGTCCTGACAAGAGATGAAATTTCTTGAGCTACTTTATACTCAACAGTTCGTTTCCTATTCGGGACTAAAATAACCCCAAGTAAGTTAGCTCCTGAGTCAACAGCAACTGTTGCTGCTTCAAGTGTCTGCAAACCGCAAATCTTGATTAGCTTTGTCATTATAAGCGGGTCATTACGATATCATCTTTAAAATACACTCAAAGTTTTTAACGGTCTATAATTTATGCACTACACATAACGATTTTCTTAAAATAACTATTCATTTGAAGGATCCTTTCGAAAAAACTTACCAAAAGTCCTGAAATTTTCGTTCAATCTACTCTCACCATTCAAAGCAAAGTCCCTTAGGTTATTGAGTTTGATATTGTGTGTCAAGAGTTTAGGTGACTTGACTGTGTCTGGTGTCAGTGACTTTTTTGGAATTTGAACAGCAAGTCTCTCCTCTAAATCCACTTCATCTTCAATGACTGACAATATGTGAGATTCTTCAATGAAGTCGTTCTCCGATGTTAGTCTTAGTTTGTAATTTGCGATGTATTTGGACTGTTGGGATTTTTCAATATTTTTCAAACGTAGTAATTTTCTAAAGTTAGTGACTGATTTGTCTCCAATTATTTGACAATAGTTATCGACTAATGTCTCAACAGGCAATGTGGGTGTACTAAGCAACTTGAGAATGGTTCCCACTTTGCTGAACTGGCCATTGACAAACTTAGAGTACACGTTAGATGGGGAGTGATCTTGTTTGTTCGAGTCATAACTTGGGTTTGCGTATAACTGGAGTTGAACTGCCTTTTCTTTCAAGGAAGTCACATCTAGCTCTAATTGTTCAATATTCAAAAGACTCAAGGGTTTAACTAGTTTGACATGATTCAAGAACTCATTAACGATTTGTTCAACAAGCTTATTACAAAAGTTTTTGGCATAACTTTCACGTATGATAAGAGGAAGTATAAGTCTGACATTTCCAACCAAGCTATTGATGAAATCACTCATATACGTTGAAATAGCTTTAGTGGAGTCCATATGCTCCCAATTATTGTTTACAAACTCTCTCCAGGAGAATTTCAAATCGTAGGATATTTTGGACAAGAGAGCGCTAGTAGCCTTGCTGATCAACTGGAAATAGTTTTCTTGAATCGAATTGAAATTAACCTTTCCTTTGAATTTGGGGTCAATCAAGCCGTTGAATTTTTCAGTTAAATCGTGAATATTGTTGATGACATAGTCTCCGGTATTAATCAACATCGTGAGATACTTTATTGGCTCTATTCCGTTCAAATTACTTTCGTTAAGGGGAAGGATTGGAGTGAGTATTTTCTCATTGTACTGATATAAGATTCTGGTGAAAACCCTTGCTAGCTCAATTAGCGCGTCTCCATTTGTGAGCTTTAATAGCTTTCCGAATAGTTTGTGAAACGTTTTGAACAATTCAACTGATGAAGTCGATATATTTGGGACATTATTCACTTTTAGTAAAACCAAAAAATCATCCGTGTTAACTGCCGAAGAAAATTCCAGAGGAATTTTAGGCATCGACATGAACTCCATAAACTTAGATTGTAGCACCTTATCTTGCTCTCTTATCCAAATGGATATATACGGTTCGAATACTTTCAGTATAATGCGATTGAAATCATCCGTCTGGAAAACGCCATTCAAATATTTTTCAAAATCTAGAGTTGTCATGAGACTGTCTAGAAGCAATTGAGTATCCATTGAATTATTGAGAAGATCCACCAAATCTTGCCTTGTATAACTACAAAAGAGTTTACTTAATTCCAAGTCAATGTTCCATTCTTTCGGAAATTCCTTTGAGTACGACTCTTGAGCTTTATTTAGCACATTCTTGAAGTAGATATATCTTCTGTTTAAGTTCTCGAGAGATCCCGCTTCTCCATCAAATATAGACTTAATCTCCTTGAGCTGAAAGTTATAGAACCAATTCAACAATTTATGCTTATATTTTTCATCAATAGCCTCAAGTATCATGCAACCGTACAACAATCCAAAGTTAGACTGTTTTTTAATAGAGTATTCCTCAAAATCAATAAAAATATCATCGACCAATTTATTCTGTGTCTTTCCAACTTCAAGACTAATGTCATTTATAAGATCAATCGACTTGTATGGTTTAAAAAAATTTAGCAAATCCTTTGCCACCATAAAGTACTGGAGAATCTCCTTATAGTTATGCGTCGAGAGAACTCCTGTAAGCGATTCATTGGCCTTTATAAGCATCTGTAACCTTTTCAAGATCGTCATTGACTGCACCAAGTTTTTCTTACATCTATCGTACTCTTGTATCGAACCTGTGATGTCGTTAATCGCTTCTCGCGTCTCATCAGTCTTCATCGTAGTAGATTTGAATTGCTGGGCTAATGTCTGAAGATCGTCATCTATTTCAATACGTTTATTGTACTGATCGACGTGCTCGATTATCTCGCCATCCAATTGCTGCTTATATGAATTAATAAGCTTTAGCATCTGGGGGACCTCATCCAAAGACTTTGGTCCCTTCATGATTTGTCTGAGCTGATCATAAGACATACCAGTGCCGGCGTACGCTGCCTATTTTACACTGCTCAGCTTCTTGGTTGTATTTACTCAAATCCGATCGGTGCTGTACAAGAAGTCTTCACACAAGAGACCACCACGACACGTGATACTTTATATGCAGTCAACTAATTTGATGACTTTTTCAAAGCCTTCTGTATATGAACAGGAAACTGTAACCATTGCAGTCTTTACGTATAGATAAACCTTTTACGAGCCGTAAAGCATATATACAGTATTTGATTCCCTTACTAAAAAGTTTTCCCGACTCAATGCAAACTATTACAGGTGTGCCCTTAAGGAAGGCTTTTGATCAGTTTCTTTCTTTGTAGATGCGCTTCAATGGTCAATCAAACTAAGGGAAGTCCAGGATTACGTTACGACCTTCTTTCGACTGGAAAACGCTACTTACCCTCAATGCCCCAATCTACTCCAGGTCGCACTCCTCCTTGACGAGCATCCTTGTTTTTCCCCACAATACTTCATACAATTAGACAGCCATGCCATGTAAGTGAGTACTTGAACAATATGTCACTCGTAATTAGGCAGCTTTGAGAATCTTGCTTGCCAGATTTCGGAGATACAGGTTAGGACATTCCTCCCCGCCACGATCTGATTGTCAATGGCTTTTGAAACAGAGCTACATCTTTCATGTCCCTCAAATGGGTATAACACAATTTACGCTCTGGATTGGTTACAGCTACAAATCTCGATTTCCCCTTAGAGTACACCAAACTGTAGACTGACACTTTTAAGCACCATTTATGGAGACATTGCGAGCCAAAGGACATTTGTCATATGCCTGACTTGCTCTTAGCTGCCGCTCTTGGTCACCGTGACCAAAGTAGAGAGACAGATTCTTTGGTGGGGTTGAGAAGAGATTTGCAAAAAATTTCCTAATGCGGTAATAGGAAATAACAGAAGCGGATTACGATACTTTGTGTAAAAAGACCATACAAGCAGAATACTAATAAACAAATTAAATTCGTCTAATTCAACAGATAAAAGGGCTATATCTAGCTCATACGGGTGAAAAGAGAATAATTGCAGAATAGATGGCTAGGTTCAAGTTTGGAAAGAAAAAGAAAGCCGAACCAGTTGACACAAGTATGACAACGGGTGAAAACAGTGAGGAGCCGAACTCGCCAACGTCGGCGGGATACGGCGAAAGCGTCAAGAGATCCACAAGAAATTCTGCATTGGTCTCGGGAGCACAGTCTTTGAAAAGTAAAGTGACTGGCCGTGGGTATTCAACAGCAAAATCTCCATGGAGAAGACACAAATTGTTTAACTCTCCTTTCCCCAGATACAGACATGCAGCATCCGGGATCTCTAGTGAACAGTCGGAAATCTTCTTGATGGGTGGGTTGAAAGAGGGCTCGGTTTACGGAGATACTTGGAAGCTTGTCCCGCTGGAGTCTGAAGATGGAGACATCACTTCCTTCGTAGCGAAGAACATTGACATCGTCAACCTCAATAACCCCCCAGCTAGAGTGGGGCATGCGTCCGTATTGTGCGGTAATGCCTACATTATATTCGGAGGTGATACAGTAGATACTGACTTCAATGGTATTCCAGATAATAACTTTTACTTGTTCAACATCAACAACAACAAGTACACCATTCCCAGTCACATCTTGAACAAGCCTAGCGGTAGATATGGGCACACAGTTGGTGCCCTTTCTTTGAACAGCTCTTCGTCAAGACTTTACTTGTTTGGAGGCCAACTCGAGTCTGACGTTTTTAACGATCTTTACTGTTTCGAGCTAAACACATTTAAGAGTCCAAAGGCAAGATGGGAGTTGGTTGAGCCAGTTCACAATTATAAACCACCTCCCTTAGCTAACCACTCCATGTCTGTTCATAAAAACAAAATCTATGTTTTCGGAGGTGTTTACAACAACGAAAAGGTATCCAATGACTTGTGGTGCTTTGATGCGCTTAGTAACAAGTGGACACAAGTGGCCACTACTGGAGCTGTGCCCCCACCTGTCAACGAACACTCTAGTTGTATCGTAAATGACAAGTTGTACATTCATGGTGGTAACGATTTCAGTGGAGTTATCTACGGATCTATGTATGTATTAGATTTGAACACATTGGTATGGTATAAGTTAACGGATATAGGTGAAATCAATGGCCCAGGATCGAGGTGTGGCCACACTATGACATACTTGCCTAGATTCAACAGTATCATAATAATGGGAGGAGACAAGAATGATTATGTTGTGAGTGATCAACATGACTTTGAAGCTTATGACGACTTTACTGGCGAAGACACTGGCACAATGATCTACGAATTAGATTTGGACGTTGTTGAACATTTCTTGAGGGAAAGCGTTCCATCTCCTACAGAACAGCTTGGTGGTACTTCATTTGTTGCTGCATCGGCAGCTGCAGCAGGTGGTATGTTAGCGGGCACAGCAGCTGCCACTTCACAGCATGTTGCTAAGTCTTCGGGTTACGAGAAGCATGCGAAAAGCTTTTCAGCAGGACCGGAGGATTTCAAAACACCCAACGGTTCTCCGCCACCAGATCGGATCACGAAAGCAGCTGGTCTCCCAGATACGTCAGTTACTAGCAAGACTGATCAGTTGGTGGATGTTCCGTCAACTACAGTATCTGAACATAATTACTCGTCTGAGAATAGCTCTATTAACAGGGATTTGGATGAGGACACTTCTAATCAAGAGTTCGGTAATGGCTATGCTTCCATTCTTGATACACAAGAGGATGAAACTGACTACGGAAGAGATGCTGATAATTCTACTCCTGTTTTAAAGCAGAGTGCAACTGGGTTTATTAGCAGGAGATCACGAACAGCCTCTGTATCGAGTTTCAATGGGCAACAAGCTAACGATAAGTGGATAAAATATACCGACGAGCTTAAAAACGAGTTGGGTGAATTAAAAGCCTCTTCAAGAGCGCAGATTGATGTTTCCAATGAGAAGATCAACAGTCTTGAGAAAGAGATTGAAACTTTGAAAGGGACAGTACAATCAGCTACCGAAAGTCATGAAAAGGAATTAAGGGAGAAAGACAATTTAATCACCGAATTGAAGAATTCGATTGACCCTGCTGCTCTCGAAATCAATGGATCAGAGGAGCCTGATCCAACTAAATCTGTATCAGAATTAGCCAAATACAAGATAGAGAGATTGGAGTTGAAGAACAAATTGGTTTATCTTGAAAAGGAGAACTTTAGGTTGACAAGCAAGTTTGATGAGTTTGAACCTTTCATGAACAATCAAATTGGACAACTATCTACCTTCCAAAAGGTCATCAAAAATCAAGAAGAAAAGATCACCAAATTATCTGCTCAAGTTAGGGACCAAGAGACTTTACATAAAGAGATAAGTGATTGGAAAGCCAAATACGAAAGCTTGAGTATTGAATTTGAAAACTATAAAACAATTCATTCAGAGGAAGAGCTCACAGAGGGTGAAGATGAGGAGGTACCAGAAGGTGCTGAGTCGAGTAATAGGTCGATATTTAGTGAAGGGCAGAAAAGATCCAAGAAAGAATTGGCATCACATCTTGAGGCACTCGTTGGTATTTGGTCATCTAAACACAATGACACAAACTCCAGGGAAGTTTTAGAAGGAAGTACTGCTGATGTCGATTCCAATGTAGTCACACAGTTGCAACAACAAGTTGATGAACTTTTGAAGGTCAGTAAGCAGACTGAATCTGTATCTTCTTCTGAAATCAACAAGTTGAAAGAAGAATTGACAGAAAGATTACATGAATTGAGGAAAATGGAAAGTAACTATCGCGATGCCTTACTGTCAGTCAATAATACAAGCAGAGCCTTAAGAATGAATGATGAAGAATTGAAGAATCAAAAACTTCACATCGAGAGGTTGTTAAAAGAAAACAACGAATTGAAGTTGTTTAGAAAAGCAAGTAGAAAATTCTCAAAACCATCAACCCCTCTTGCCACTGACCAGGGTCAATTTGAAAACTTTGATTCTGTTGATGCAAATGACTCTGCTGATGATGAAGCGCTGATTGCTAACGCACATTACAACATGAAAGTAAAAGATTTGGAAGCTGACTTGTACATCATCAAACAAGAAAGAGATCAATTGAAAGACACTGTTACGCAATTGCAGAAAGAAATATACCTTGTGAAGAGCGAGTGAATACTTGTGTAAATGAGGAATGAACTCAAAAATAATGGACGTTTTGTTATATTAGCATATTTTATATCTGATCTGTTGTAATTTATATTGTAACTCAAATTGTTATGTTGTATTGTCTATATGTGACCGTTAAGCCTATATATTGTTATGATACATAATGAAACTTCCTTTGGTGTTTCTTTGGAAAAATTGTATTGGAGAAGCATTACAAGGAAGGAAAGCGAAGTGAAGTGAGGCGAAGTAAAGTACTATCAGTCTATGATTTATGCAATGATAACAAGTATAGTCATCATAGTTGGTTTTCATCATTCGGATTCTCTGAACCCAAAACTAGTGTATCATTTTTAGATATGTCATAATTGGGGGCAACTGGCAGGGAGGAGCTGGTCAGACGACCTTCATTTGATCCCACAATATTAGATTCGTTTCCACGACCGGTCAGAATGTCACTTGCACCATTCTGCAGTGCAAAATACTGAAATGGGGATTGGCCCCTAGATCCAGGTTGTGGTAAACCATCGGTGTCATCCATAATATTTCCTGATAGCTCATCAAGGTGAATGGGGGAATCGGGTAAACCTTCTGAGAGGCTGAACACTGGTTCAGATGGTAGTAGACTGGCTTCATGTGACCTCATTTGATCTTTTTCAGAGATATGTACTTGATCTGGAATTGGAACTTGAGGTCTTTGAATTTCTGTTGCATTCACACCACTATAATAGGGGGGAACTATTATAGAATTGTCCTTAGATGGTTCATCAAAATATGGAGGCGTTTCTAGGTTCGTTATTTCTGGAATCGTATCGATATGAGTTCTTGCCGGAGCAATTTGACAGACATTCACATGGCCTGGAGAAGATCCACATTGAGTTGCTGTAGGTGATCCATTGGATACCTCGGATGATCTCCAGGATGCTGGAGACTCCGAATAATCCTGTGGAAGACTGGTAGCCAGTCTGTGTGTACCGATAATGACCTCCGTACTAAGTTGTGCGAATCGCTTCATTCTCTTATACTTGTCAGTGTAAATAAAGTCACTTCGTTCTTGCTGACTTGTTGACGGCGTATACTTGAAATTAAACTTAAAGTTTCTTAAACCAGAAGGCTCCACAGCTGCACGGGGGTTATGTTCTTCGGACAGTGCTCCACGATTAGAGTTGTCATTTCTTTCAAGGGACACTGTTTTTCCAGACAAATTGACAAGGACTTCAATGAAATATTGAAAGGAGGCTAAAGGACAACCTACTATAGTAGGGAACGCATCAGCAGGAACTCGTATATTGGTATTAATTTCTGCCAGGAAATTATTTGGATCAACATAAAGTGGCACAATCAGTTGTTGAAGATCTTTCCTGAATGATTCAAACCTTGCATCAGGACCGTTGTCGAGTCTACATACTCGAACAAAAGTTAAAATGATTCCATTCAAATCTTGAATCTTCTTGAAGTGGGTGATACTGAGTTTTATGGGTATTAGTTCACCCCTGAGGTATCCACGCTGCGAAATATCTAGTGACACCTTAATGTGCTCTGGTTTATCTTTAAGACCATTCATTACTGCAGGTGAACCTACGAGAACATTCAGATTTGTTGAAAACGTCCCCGTTACACTCAGCCTGCGATCCAGCTCTATTTCATCAAGATCACCTTGTGTATCCACTGGAGAATTCGTACTGACCGTATTTGAGGAGTTGTTGGAAGTAGCTGAATGCGTTCGCGATAGTAACTTTGCCTTTCTAGGATCCTTAATGATGAGCTTTTTAGGTTTTGAAGGTGATAGTTCTGCCACATCGATGGGGCTTATAAGCTCAATCGTTATCTCTGATGTGCATACTGAGTTTTGTAGTATCTTCAAGTTTTTGGCTTTCAAAATGAAGTTTGAGGAGCCACCTGATGATGGCGAATCTGCAGTGTTCGAGTTTCCAGGTGAACATGGGATTTGCATGTCCATAGAATCTCCTATTGATGCTTTCAAAAAGTATTTTATAGAGCCCCTTCCGAAATCAACACTTGTAAACACTCTTTTTTTAGGAAGTTTGACTATGAAAGGGAATCTATGTTCGCCCTTAAACAACCCATTAGTGAGTTCGTTTGGATCGCTTTGCTGTTCTCTACCTGAATCATCACCATATATTCGAATAGTGTGGTTGAAAAGCGACTGCTTTATAGCCCGCAATTTGGAGTGGGAAGATGCATTGATCTTCACGTACCCAATCAACGAGAGTGTTATGACAATGTTTGCTAAGTCTCTTTTAGATACAAATATTATATGGCCCGCAACCTCGTCTCCCGGAAGCCATGTGTTATGTGGCTGATCCAACTGTATATAGAACTCGTCCACTGCACTGTAGTCTATTCTGTAGTTGGGCTCGTGAGAGAGTGGCCGTACACTCTTGCTCGAGATAATCTTCGTAACGGCCCGTCTCATTGCGCAGACAAGACCATCAACCGATCAGTAATGTTCAGCAATATGAAACTTTATCAGGAATCTTAGATAATTGAACAGTTCCGGTACAAAGAAAAAAAATCTTTCACTGAACTCTTTGGGGTATTCTGTCTTGTTATTCAACTGTAATAGACCCATAATTCAAGATACGAAGGGATTTTCAAATATCTGGTGTATATGCAGGAACACAAGTGTAAACGCTAATGCAGGATATCTATATATAGTATAGTTTTGAGGGTAGAAGGATAGTACTCGCGCTTAACTAGGCACTTTGGCACAACAAACTGAATTGTACTATTATATGAATGCTATACAAATGGAGAACATAAAACTAATAGAATGATTGAAATATCGTAGTGTTTGAAAGGAAATCAGTGGTCTGATGCAAAATAGGAGAATTAATCAAAGGTTTTTTTGGTACCCTTGAACTCAGTGTTTCTGGCAGGCCTTGGGGATTCGGTGCTACCTCTCTCACGACCGCGTCCGAAAGCTGGTCTTGGTGAGTTGTTGAAATTATTATTAGCTGGTTTTGGAGTAGAATAGTCCAATCTGCATGCACGACCCTCGATGTACTCGCCATTCAAAGCTTCTAAAGCGCCTTTCGCTTCATCAACCGAAGAGAATTGGACATATCCAAAACCTTTAGGTTGCTGCGTATCTGGGTGTGTAGGAATTCTGCACGAAACCACAGTTCCGTGTTCCCCAAAGATATTGTACAAATTATCTCTTTGGGCATTGAAAGACAAGTTTCCAATGAATAAGGTGTCAGAAGGGGCAGAAGGAACGTCTCCGAACTGCTTGGCTCTATCGGCTCTTGGGTTTGAAGGGCGCTGTTGACCAGTAGACATGTCCAAGTTGATTGGTCTACCGTCAATCTCTTTTCCTTGAAATTCTTCTAACGCCTTCGTTGCAGCTGATTTAGATTCAAAATCAACGTAACCGTATCCCCTAGACTTACCGGTGGATCTCTCCATAATTACTCTAGCACCAAGCACACCACCAAGTGGTTCGAATTCTCTTCTTAACCAATCGTCATCAATGTTCCAAGATAATCTGCCAACAAACAAAGTTGCCGGCTCTTCGTTTGAAACCTTCTGTTTCTTTACTAAAGTTTTCTCTTCCTCGTCTGGGGAAGCAGATGACTCCTTACGCTTCTTCGAAGACTTGTCTTCTTCCTTCTCAGATTCAGAATCTGACTCCGAGTCTGAGCTAGAGTCGGACTCAGAATCTGAGCTAGAGTCTGAGCCCGAACTTGAGCTGGTGCTCTCCTCTTTCTTTGTTACCTTCGTTGATTTTTTCTTGCTTTCTTCATCGGAATCCGAGTCTGAATCTGAACTAGAATCTGAATCTGAATCTGAACTAGAATCCGAATCTGAATCTGAATCTGAACTTGATTCTGAATCCTTAGCAGCAGATTCTTTCAACTTTTTCTTTTCTTCTTTCTTTTCTACCACCTCTTCCTCTTTTTCGGTCTCAGACTCTGAGTCTGAGCTCGAGTCTGAGCTCGAGTCTGAATCCGAATCTGAATCTGAGCTCACTTCTTTCTCTTGAGATACCTTCGAGCTCTTAGCTGGCGCTTTGGTTTCTTCCTTTGAAGAACTTGAATCAGAATCTGAGTCTGACTCGTCACTAGATTCGGATTCACTTGAACTGCTGGATTCCGAACTAGACTCCGGTTCTGGTGCTGGTACAACTTTCTTACCCTGCTTTTTAGCAAGTTTAGCTGTTTTAGAATCTGACTTTGCCATTGTTTACTTTCTATAAATACAGCAGTATACTCAATTGGTGTTAAGTTTATTCAAATTAAAGAAGGCATCTCGAGTGAAAAATTTTGAGGCTCAAAAATTACGAGGGCATCTCAAAGTCACGAGATCTCCCCATAACAGTCTATGTAAAGCACAATGTTGAAATCTTAATAATCCGAGAAAGAAATGAGCAATGGAGCAACGGCAATTTGTTTTTATGGCAGATACTCGTTAAGAGGAAGTTTTTGCTTCACTATTCGAACTCAGCTATAATGATTTAGAGTATTATGAACATCACGATGAAGACAGCAGCCCAATTATCAATAGAACGCCTCATGGAGCCAAGAAGTGATTTCTTCGCCTATACTCCATGATAAATATGCTACTGGGAAGACTCTTATATCGCTCTTGTAAACTCATGGTTGTTGAAATTCTACGAAAAACATATTAATAATTTTGCTGCAGCTGAATTCCCATGAAATCAATATTTCAAAGACGATCTGTTAGGAACGCGACAAAAAAGATTGGTTGTGGAAGATACACTTTTGTAATAGTAGGCCGTCAACACAGAGAAGATACTCCTTCGTGGTAGTACTTCGAAGAAAAGCAGTATATGAGAGCTGTAAATCAATGGTAACACGGCGAGCCTACCACTTGGTCATAGCTAATGACATCTGACCGCTCGACTGATAGCTATGTCTTGAAGTGTTGTAGTTCTCTGAAAATTATGTGCACTCTCACGTGATAAACGCGGAGTCGGAGCAAAAATTTTTCAGCGGTAGCGGTGGTAATGATCTGAAAAATTTCCAAATGAGTCCCCACCTTTTCTCAGCTTCAAGAAACCCTTAATGATTAAGTCATTTATAAAATTGTAATAGCACAAATTTCGACTTGCTCAGGGTGTATTAGTTTCTGGTTTAAGTGGTAACATTAGCGTCATACTATACCAAAAAGCCTTTGGCCAATATAGAATAACCTGACTAACAATGTTCAAACAAACTCTTAGGCTTTTTCAAAAAGCATCCCCTCAGGGATACAAAAACATGCTCAAAGACCCTAGCGTTAAGTACACTTCCTTTAAGGGTATCTCGTTGCCGGACAGAACATGGCCAAACAAAAGCATCACCAAGGCTCCTAGATGGTTATCTACTGATTTGAGAGATGGTAACCAAGCTTTACCTGATCCTATGTCAGTTTCAGAAAAGAAAGAGTACTTTCACAAGCTTCTTGAGATTGGTTTCAAAGAGATAGAGGTTTCTTTTCCATCAGCTTCTCAAACTGATTTTGATTTCACCAGATATGCTGTTGAAAATGCACCTGATGATGTTTCTATTCAAGTTTTAACTCAGTCAAGAGAACCATTGGTGAGAAGAACTGTTGAATCTGTTAGGGGCTCAAAGAGAGCCACAATTCACACCTACTTAGCCACATCTGATGCTTTTCGTGATATTGTTTTCAATATGTCTAAGGAAGAAGCTATCAAAAAAGCTGTTGAGACTACCAAATTAGTTAGATCATTGACTAAAGACGACCCAAACGCTCAAGATACCATCTGGACATACGAATTCTCTCCAGAATGTTTCTCAGATACTCCGTCTGAATTTGCTGTTGAGATTTGCGAAGCTGTAAAAGCAGCTTGGGAACCGACTGTCGAAAACCCTATCATTTTCAATTTGCCAGCTACAGTTGAAGTTGCTTCTCCTAATATTTATGCTGATCAAATCGAATACTTCTGTAAAAACATCACTGAAAGAGAGAAAGTGTGCGTTTCAGTTCACCCTCACAATGACAGAGGGTGTGGTGTCGCTGCAACTGAATTGGGTTTAATGGCAGGTGCTGATAGAGTTGAGGGTTGTTTATTCGGAAATGGGGAGAGAACCGGTAATGTTGATTTGGTTACTGTTGCGTTGAACATGTACACTCAGGGCGTTTCTCCAGAATTGGATTTCTCTGATATGGAATCTATTGTCGCCATCAGTGAAAGATGCAACAAGATCCCAGTTCATCCAAGGGCTCCATACTCTGGTCCATTGGTTGTCACAGCTTTCTCAGGCTCTCATCAAGATGCTATCAAAAAGGGATTTTCCAAGGCTGAAAAGAGAGCAGCTAATGGTGATTTTCAATGGAAGGTTCCTTACCTTCCATTGGACCCAAAAGATATTGGAAAGAATTACGAGGCTGTTATTAGAGTGAATTCACAATCTGGTAAAGGAGGTGCAGCTTGGGTCATTTTGAGATCTTTAGGCTTGGACTTACCAAGAACGATGCAAGTCAACTTTTCTAATATTGTTCAGAAAAAGGCCGATAGCTTAGGAAGAGAGTTGAAGTCAGACGAAATAACTCAGTTGTTCATGACTGCCTACTTTTCCGATGAGAAAGCAAAAGTCAAGTTATTGGACTACGAGCTCACAAAGGCCAAGAGCTCTCAGGATAGAGAAATCAACGCTCTTATCGAAGTTGAAGGCAAAAAAGTCTACATCAAGGGCAAAGGTAACGGGCCTATATCTGCATTCATTGATGCTATCTCGAGTCAATTTCTCACTTTGTTCGAGGTTCTTAACTATAATGAACATAGTTTAGGTAGTGGTACTCAGGGTAAGGCTGCTACTTACATAGAATTGAAGTACTTGGATAAAGATAACAAGGAAACATCCACTTGGGGTTGTGGTATTGAGTCAGATGTCTCCGAAGCTTCAATGCAAGCTATTATTTCTGTCGTTAACAAGGTTATCTAGAAAAAAAGTCTTGCATACATATAAAAAGTTTCTAATTGCAATATATATGAGTTAAAATACAATTTAGTAGTTTGAGGTAAAATTCAAAAGAATGTATGACAAATCGTTGTCTATGGAAGTCTTGCTACTTATGCCAGCGTTTTTATAGGTTTAAACATCTGCATTATCTTACTTGGTATCTCGAATCTCAAAGTTGAGACTATATGTCTGAAAAGGATTATGTCACCATCGCCAAAGCATTAAGGACATCACGAGTTTCTCACTTGGTTTGTGTCGGTCTTCTGTACACAAGGTGCAGAGTTCGCGCAACATAGGGTTTCAAACCTACAGTCTCAATCTAATTGCTCATTTTCACATTTCTCATTTTACCACATGCAGTACTATATATATTTTTTTCTTCGCTTCTGTGTTCGCAAATTTTCATGAAGGACTCTTCACCTTGAAAATTTTGTTCAAATTATCTAAAGAGGTAGTTTTTTTCTTTTCAAAGTTAAATTTCAAAGAACAGAACGAAATGTCAGACTTTGAACCAGTTGTTGTTGTTGATGGTAAGGGCCACTTATTGGGACGTTTGGCTTCCATCATTGCCAAGCAAATATTGAATGGGCAAAAGGTGGTTGTTGTCAGAACCGAAGCCCTCAACATCTCTGGTGAATTTTTCAGAAACAAATTAAAGTACCATGATTACTTGAGAAAGTCTACTAGATACAACAAGACCAAAGGTCCATTCCATTTCAGGGCTCCATCCAGAATTTTGTACAAGGCTGTCAGAGGTATGATCCCTCACAAGACCGCTAGAGGCCAGGCTGCATTAGAAAGATTAAAGGTTTTCGAAGGTGTTCCGCCACCATATGACAAGAAGAAGAGAGTTGTTGTTCCCCAAGCCTTGAGAGTTTTGAGATTGAAGCCAGGTAGAAAATACACCACTCTCGGTAAGTTATCTACTTCCGTTGGCTGGAAATACGAAAACGTTGTTGACAAGTTGGAAGAAAAGAGAAAGTTGCGCAGTGCTGAATACTACGCAAAGAAGAAGTCTTTGGGTAAGAAGACTGCCGCTGCTATTGCTTCTACTGCTGATTCTGAGGCTGCTAAGAAATTGGCTACCTTTGGTTACTAAACAACAGGTATCCTTCTTTGCAAACAACAGATGTCTTTTTGAAGAGAAAGTACTCTTAAAAATATTAATATCATGAAGGTGATCAATCCTCTTGTATATTTCCTCAAATAAATGTCTAATCACAGTATTTTACTGATGATCTCAATGGATCGAGTAGGATCGTAGATTCAGATCAAAAAACTTTGGTCCAAAGCGACTGTAGTGATCGGTCAAGACAGGTAAATAAATCCCTACCGTTGTGCCCTTTGATTAGTCTACAGCTCAGTACAGTTTTCGTTATTTATTCGTATCGCATCAACCCTCTTCATAAACTAACGTTGAGTAAACATAGTTATAATAGAAAAAATTCTTAAGTTTGTTTTTTATTTTAGATCTAGTAGAAGCTTTGGTATCTCTGTTTTTGTTCTTCAAATTGCTCTTTATCTTGGACAACTTCTTGGTTGCACATTCTATATATGTCACATCCAAATCCTGGCTTTCTAACACGGACGCTATAGGCAAGCTCATATATGGTACAGTTTTATTGATCAGCAAATGGAATGTAGCATACTCGAGGTTTGACAACAAAGTCGAGTCGTTGTAATTGAACATTTTGCCCATGTTTATAAGCCGCATTTGATTTATGGAAACTTGCTTTTCCTGGTACTTCTGCGTATGCAAGTAGATGATCAAGTGACTCACGTTCACCTCTTTCATGGTGATGTTCTTGATAGGACGCAAAAGTTTTACGATCAGGCAGATGCACACATCAGTTACCCCATCCAGAGAGGGATCAAGCACCTTGATATCCGTCACGTTGTCTCGTTCCATTCTGATTTGCTCCAACAATATCTCGTCATAGCTCGTGTCATTATAAATGGTATCGCACGAGCCATACCGCATCAACGCAGTTGTCATTTGTTATTATGGATCTAATTTTCTGTCCAATCTACCAAGCCTCTACGACCAGTTGTTTTATCCTGTTTGTGAGGATTGAAGACCTTGAGGATACCAAATAGTGATATTTAGTTGTGTAGATTTCGTCTCGTAATAATAAATGGTGAGCTTATCCCCAGATTAGTTTTTTCGATTCTGTATTACGTCTTACTCCACATCTCCGCTTTTTGCTGCACTAGGACAAAATATTTACAAAATCGAGATCTTATACAGTCGGACTGGAGTTCTTGCGGCTTACACCGAAAAGCCTGCCTGACCTCGCAACTGCCGTAGCACCACCTTTTCTTTCTATTGATGAGCCCCCGCAACATCCATGTCAGTTCCAGGTGCTGTAGTCTACAAAGAGATCGCATCATAGCGAGGTGTTACACTAAAAGCGATTGCATACCACGGATGAATAATATATTTACTCGAAATAAATTAATCCGTACCTCTACCGCTCGTGGTGACTAAACCAAGTTTGCTACATTGCATGCTTTGAAATGGAATTAAAAGCATGTTTATTGTGCTCTTCTGATACCGCCGCTCGATCTATTTTAAAAAGGTGTACAAGGTTGGAGGCACACAGATTCAGAAATACATGACCAGTGAATTTCCAGGAGAATCAACTCCGCTATAGCTCACTCTTATTGCCACAATGAATGATCCAAGAGAAAATTGTACTCCTTTCAATGGGATCACTAAAAGAGTAGAGAAGTATGTTAATCTCAGGATAATCTGAGTTCAGGATTGTCGCCAAAGAGAAGACGCGATAGATAGGCATTATGAATCCACTGCGTGTACCTCTTGCACCTCTTGGGAACAAAGAGCGATAAAGTTGTTTTTGTTTGTGTCAATTACGTACGCCTCTTGTTTTAATTGTTTTAACCCTTGTAATAACTGAATTAATGAGTAGTTTAGCTCGTGATACTCCATTTTAGACCCATCCACAATGAGCCCCAACGACTCGACGACGTGTATTATTGAGTCATCGGTAGCTTTGATCAACTGCAACAACTCGGCAAGGTCATTAATTCTGTTGTAATCTATTGATTTAGCCAATGTGTCATTTTCCACTAAATGAAGAAGTTTGTCAGGAACAGTCCTGTTGTAGTACTTGATTCTCGGTAAAGGCTCCGTCGAATGTCTTTTGAAAACATAACTTATACAACAATCGATGCCCTCGCCTGGCTCAGGATATAGATATGTCAAAGTCATCGTATCGCTTCATTATTCTTCCTTACAGCCATTGACAGAATTGTATTGTATTTTCTGGAGTATATATAAGTACATTGCAGTGGCAGCATGTTTTTATTTACTACAGTGGAGTTACCAGCTATCACCCCAATTGTCTTCTTCGTCGTCAACAACAAGGTTAAGGTTTAAGGCGGCTGAGGGCTTCTTGACTGCCTTTGATCCAAGCTTCAAAGAGTTCGGTCTTGCAGTGGTACCATTGTTGACCTTGGGTCCGTTTGTTCCTAAGTTGACAGATTTCCTCTGAGGAGCAGACGCAGCCGATCTGGTTCTGGCCGGAGCCTTGAATGCAGTAGGTCTTTGCGCTTCAGCCAAACTGAGAGATCCTATCGACGGCTCTGGTTGCAAATCATCTTGAGGGAAATTCCAGTCGTCATCAAAGTCGTCATCTTCGAAGCTATCATCAAACCGACTAGATGAATTCAAATTAGGCTGTACAGGTTTTGTATGAGGTGATGACATGGGCACTGTAACTGTATTGACCTGATCCGGGGTGCCTACACGACTCAAATCGGGTGTGGAAGCGTTATATTCCTTGTTAAGGTCACCTTCCACAGTGGAAGAAGATACCAATTTGTTGACTATGTTCCACCCAAACAGAGAAGGTGCCTTTTCGGTGGTCTTTTGCGCTTCAGGGGCTAAGTCTGGGGAGAATTTCTTGAAAAATTCACGCTCTTCCGCTACGTCATCAGTTTCGACGTCAGGAAGTGTTGCTGCATGTCTTTCAACAGCACATAGATATATATTGAATACTCGCCTTGATTCAGCTCTCACCTTGGTAGACTTAGGATCCATCAAGGATATCGCTAAGTGTCCCAAGATTTTTCCACATATTTCATCCAACGAGAAATCATCAATTAAAGACTCGAAGCCTGACAATGCAGCTAGCTTGCATGGGGTAAATGTTTCACGGAGGGACTTTGACAATGCGGTTATCAAAACGTTGTTCCTGGAGTTTTTGTAGATTTTTTTTGAGATTTTAATTATGAGAACCAACGTATTAACTCTGATAGACGGCTTCGGGTCCATCTGGGATTTGGCAAGTATCTTCAATAAATCCTGGTTCACTTGCTTTACTGAAATCTTATCGATGACTTCAGAGATTGATTTTAAGGTAGTCTCACGGATCACAAAGTTACTATCCTGGAACCCACTGATCATATTATAGAACACTTTCAGCTGTACATCACTTTCAGTGAGATAAGGTGCGTAAGAGGATAAATAACTTAGCAATGTGAGCCTAACTGTTCTGTCTGGTAAAGAAAACGCATGTAGCACTATAGGCTTTAAAATGGTATTAAATGATGCCTCTGGGAGAGAACTTCCAAACTTCAAAACATAATTGAGAACCTTTCCCAAAGCTTCTTGTACCAGCGAACTATTTTCCGTGGATGATGCGAGTTGTTGGAAATGAAGGATAAGCTCGGGTAATAACTTGTTCTCGAGAAGTCCTGGTGGAAATTGATAATCCTCATCATCATCAAGGACAGACGACAACTCATGTTGGAAGAACTCAAGCTTCTCCAGATCAATTTTGTATTTCACTTCGTCCAAATGTTTATCAAATCTTATCAAAGTGTTTCTCTCAAAATATGATTCAGTTTCTTGTAAGAACTTATCAATGGTGACACGCAAATTTACTTTTTCACTGATTAGTCTTTTGTAAATACTTGCCCACTCGCGTGGCACCTTAGCAGAAATCATCTTTGTCTGTGCAACATGGTTGGATGTTACAGACATAAAATCAACATTATTCAAAATGAGATAAATGAAATTTCCAAACTTGTAGGAATCAAATTTGATGGGAAATTGTCGAATAGATTCAATACCCCCAGAAGATACCTCAGGGGGTAAGGACTCGCTGAAAGAGGGAAATTTATTTGACAATCTGTATATTGGTTGATCTGGATCAGAAGTTAGATTGGTTACCAACTCAAAGCCAAACAATTTCCATGTGCCCGACTTGTCAACGTAAACTGAGCAAAATAGATCAAGATTGGCATACAAACAGTTGCAGGTTGTATTGATAAACTCCAAAGCCCTTCCTATCTTATATATGCCAAAAAGTTTAGTATCTTGCGTGATTCTTTCCGAGTTCTTCGTCAAATACGTGTATAATTGTTGCACGGGTTCTGTTATGATGTATAAAAAGCTATCAGTCTCAATGAAATCTATCACCTTTACGATACCAGGAAACTTTATCAACTTAAGCTTTTTAAAACAGTTTCTAGCAAGAAGATCATGTCCGTTTCTAATGTTATTGGGATCTTTTAGGCTAAACTCAAATATTGTGAGTGGTTCTTGATTCTGTTTTGGATTCTCCCCATTGTAAACAGTCCATATTGTTCTATTGTCGGGAAACCTGTTCAGACTTGGGTCCACTATCTTTTCTTTGAGGGTATATGGTATGGATGTACCCGTAAGGGTGCTCAATGTCTTTGATAAGAAATTCATCGTGTTTTGTAAAACTCAGCTACAGATAAGAATTTATACTTTATTTATATATATGAAAAAACGATTGCGCACTAAACAAGTTGAGACAAAGAGTGACACTCTTTTCGAAGGTAAAGATAGAATTCATACAAAAACAAGCAATCTATGCTTGGTAGTTATTTATGTTGCCGTTTGGGTTCCTCAAGTTGTTGTGATTCATGAAACTTTGCTGACCTTGAGGTGGAGAATTGAACTGCTGAAGTAGCCCAGGTGGAGACGAACCCATGGGATAGCTACTCGTATTAGAATGCAGTAGTTGAGACGGATGATGCAATTGTTGGGTCTGCGAATGCTCTTCTTGGGGGGATTGGTCGTACGCCCTTTTCCCACGACCACGTATACCTTTGTTGGAGTTTTTGTAAAGTTCTTTGAAATAATTCAAAAGCTCCCTCTCTTCTTTAGGTAAGTTATCAATAGCCGCCCCCGTGAGTTCAGCTAGCTTGCTAGTGAGCTGGTTAAGAGTGGCTAAGTGAAATCTATTTTGGTGTGATTTGAGATTACCCAACTGAGTGAATGATTTATCACATCCATCTAGCCTACATTCGTAAGGCTTTAAATTCTCATGAGTCAATTTATGTGCTGCCAAGTTTCCCTTTCTACTGAAAGACCTGTTGCATATTTCACAAGTGAATGGTTTTTCTCCCGTGTGAAGTCTCAAATGAGTTCTTAAATTGCCACCTTGTGTAAACCTTTTCAGACAGTAGGAACATTCAAATGGTTTGTAACCGATGTGGGATCTTACATGGACCTCTAAATGAGTTGATTGAGTAAAAAACTTGAAGCAGTAAGGGCACTGTTGATTTTTGGCTTTCTTCCTTTTGTTACCTTTTTGCTCACTTTCAGAGTCATTCTCACCTTTAGTCTTATTAGGTTTATCAACTCCGCCAACCAAACTCATAGGCTGGGGTAAGACTCTAGATCCACTTTTACTATCAGATGGCGCTAGAATGCTTCCATCAGACGCTTGTTTAATCGGGTTAGTGACTCCTTTCTCGCGGGCTTGTATCACTAACATTAATTGATCTATCTTGGTCGCCCCCAATAACGGCCTGCCATCTTCCGACTTCACATATTGTTGAGCTCTTACCAAATCTTTGCTTTCCTCGCTGTTATCAGAAGATCTTTCATCTGATTGAAAGCCGCTTTGGCCATAAGCCGGTTGAATCTGTTGACTACCATGTTGCCCCTGTTGAGATGAATACCCTTGCGCTGCATCCGCACGTAAGAAAGTGTTCAGAGTGTCTCTCGTGATAGAGCTGGGAGATAAAGAACTAACAAAACCTTTGGAGCCATCCTGATAGTTAGATGGATAATTGAAACGGTGGGTAGGTGGTTGAAAATCAAACATTTTTTGGTTTTGCAGAGGTGGTAATGCAAGTGACAGTGGCTGGTTGAGGTTGTATGATTGGGGGTACGTCTTTGGAGATTGCGGTTCATCTCGGAAATGAACTGATGACTTAGAAGACATAGACGATGTAGGAGATAATCGTTTTTCGTCATGCATTTTAGCCATATCGCTTGAACTCGAAGGGTGCTTTTCGAAGATATCCTCTCTCAACTTAGTCTTGCTTGGGATTGAAATGTCACTTGTCTTTTTGAATTGTTTGGGGACGTTTTGCCCACTCAAGACCTTCATTATTGAACTTCTTCTTTCTTCGTTGCTCAAGCTGTTAAAATCAACATTGCTGCTTGAAATACCAGCAATAATATCACTCAAGCTCCCACTGAACCCACTGATAGACCCTGGAAGTACTGCATTGTCCCAAAGAGACGAATCTATGGAACCAGGTTTTGACTTAGGTTTTTTGGAATCTTGGGATAGCAGCTGCAGTTGTTGTTGTTGCCAAGCAAGTAGATTACCCCAGCCCTCCCTATCAATCAAATTCTCTAGTCCCTCAACTGTAATTTGGCCCAGTCCAAGCCCAGTCAATATAGGTGATTGCGCAGCTCTATCAACTGATGCACTGTTGGTGTTTAAACTCAGTGAGGGTTTCATAGAGTATCCATTCAAGCTATTTTCGGTGTGTGATGATGTATTCATGGTATTAGCAGAAGTGGAAGGTTCGCTCATTGAGTTTCCAGAGGAGCCCGGGATTTGAATCAATGAGCTGAATGTGCTGTTAGATCTTGATTGTTGTGTGTTATTTCCGTATCCTGTAGTGCCTCCAAAGTCACTATTCTTTGATGACAGTGAACCGACAGGCTGCAATAGGATACTCCCACCTCTTGGCCTGTTGACATCAGACCCATTGTTACTAGTTCCACTATTGAAATTGTCTCTGTAATTCATATAGTAGCTTGGATAATTCTGTTCAGGCTGCTGAAATCTTTGTTGAATATTAATATTGGTAGACTCGCTTGGAGCCAGTTTTGGGGGTAGCCCTTCAGGAATCAGATAGTTACTCGATGTAGAGTAGTTGTTGAGCAATGAGCCAATCAGGTCTTGCCTTCCCGAATTGAACAAAAAGTTTGAAGGGGCAGAATTATTTAACTTAGTTTGACTATTTGTATCCGGGTATGAGCTTATATCCAACTTCATACTGTTATCCTTTGGTCTTGTAACCACCTCGTTGGATGCATCGTACTTTCTGGGCTGTGAGATTTGGCCTCCGTTTGCACTACTCGCCCCATTACTTGCACTTGACGTTGCGCTCATAGGACCTAGCTTCAGAACTCTAGATGAAAGTGCAGACTCACCCATTACAAGTCTTCCTTCAGTATTATATGTACCTTCAGAAGCAGGATCAAAGTACACTAAATAGTAAGTTTTTCTCAATTGCTTTAATATTCAGTTTCCAGTGTTATTGATGACTTCAATGCTGCTCCCTTGGGTCGATCCCTTGAGAACTACCTAGGCTCTAGATATTTCTGTATTGAAGGGATCTAAGAACTGGCGAACAGCGTAATTCGTTATCTCTGTGTATGCTGTCTCCCAGAAACCTCAACGGTCTATGTTTCAATTAACTTTAACTATTATTATGTTTAGATATCAACGTTATGTTGACTCTTATCTACCTCGTCATGTACAAAAATATTGAGAGCAACATATTGTTACACAAACTCGATCTCGAAGACATATCACTAAGAATGGGAACAATGTAGTATTGAGAAGTGATGCAAGATATATAGGGGATTAGGTTTCAATCGAATCAATGTAGGACTCACAAGTCTTTAGTAATCCGTGCAAGCAATCTTGTAGGTTATCTAAACTCTCATTGTCAAGCTCGGGATTTCTCAAATACGAAGATGGAGTAACAGCTTTATCTTGCTCCTTGTAAATAAGGCTGTGCAAGTCATCCAAGAAGTTTAGAGAAAGCTTCAAATACTTTCCACATTTCATAGAGTTGGCCGGTAAGCTATCAAAATCGCTGATCAAAAGTGATAGCATCACATTTTTGACCAAGTTAGACATTTCGACCTTAGTCAACTGGTCTACTTTGTGGAGACTAAGCTTTCTATAGTAGTCTTGAAATTCCGAATTCAAAGACTGTTCGGTCAACAACTGCAGCTCATCGCCAATTTTCTGGTCAGAATTTTTGATTTGATCTTCAGGCATGGATAATTTTTCACAGTCTGAGTCTTGGGTGCTAAAGTTAGTATTGGTTTTCGATTTACCTGTCATAATAGTCAGAACTGGCTTAAGTTGCAGTTTTAGCCAGTCTACTTCATTCATAAGCTCTTTGTTATTGTTTTTGGATCTTTCTAACTTTGAATTTAATATGCGATTCAGCACCTTCAAATCCTTGATTTGATTTTGAACATTCTTATCATCCATAGAATCTTCCTTTTGATCTAGTACTTCAGATGCATGAAAGCTATCTTCAATTTCTTCATTTTTGGATTCGGTGAGCTTGATTTCAACATCGTTAAGATAGATTTTTAAGTTCAAGTTTTCTTGTTTCAAATTATTAGTCTCTTTTTTTAAATCGTCTATTTGTCGTCGCAAAGACAATATCTCATCGCTGTAACTTTTATCCTCTTTGAAATATCTTTTTGGTAAATAGCTCAAGTCGTACTCAGAATCAATAATAGGGCCATCTTTGGTTATAATATTGTCTATGATTTCCTGAGATCTGGGGGGTGTAGTTATTGGAGAATCATCTTCCTGTATTTCCTTTTCATTACCATTTGTGTTCTCATTATTATTATCATGATGAGTCAAACTAAGGTGGTCATCATCATCTCCATCAGCACATGAGTCATTGCTATTATTGCCATGGTTCATAATTGTCTCATCCCTTTTGTCGTTACTCTTTTTCATTAGTGACTCCAAAAGATTTCTGATTTCCTTAACTTCATGTAAATCACTATTCAAAACATCGTTTAGAACGTAGTCAGAAAGAAATTTTTGGCCCACATTCCGCCTATTGTCTGCAAAAGCTTCTGTGTTTGATGTGGTCTTTTTGGAGACTATTGGAGTCGAATGAGAGGAAAAAAAGTTCTTATGCTGGTTTGACTTGGAAGTTCTTTGTTGCGGCCTCTCTGATGGACACTTGAACAGGTTATCAATGTCCTTGGCCAATCTCAATAGCCTCGTGGTATCCACACTATCCCCTATATCAAGCGATGTGTTGCTCAAATCTGTAGAAATGGCATCTTGCGATAAGTGTAAGTAAGACTCCGTTGGCTGTGACATATCGTCTTGTGTTAGTTGCATGGCCTTCTTATTCCTTTAGCAGTAGGCGGTGTCACTTTGTCTTCAATACAGCAAGTGACTGTATGAACAAAGCCTCAACAGTTTACACGATTATATAGGGCGTGAGTTTCTTTATCTAGTTGCTCTAGCTCAAAGTACTTGGCTCGAATTGATCTTTTCGTCTATATTAGGTCTAATTCGTCCGTAGAGCCCTGTTTTCTCCTTAAATAGCAGCTGGTGGTTGAGGATACACCGTATCAATGTTCTGAAGTAGCTTATAGGCTAATGCGCCGTGCTGAGTATAGCTTGCCGTGGGAATGTGTTAATACTCAACTATATGAAACCTTATTGTAAACAACGCGAGATTTCACTAGAGAGACAAGCCTTTGTTTGTGACATTCAATTTTGTGATCCAATTTTCCTCTATATAATTTTTTCACAGATGCTGAGATGAAGGCATAAAATGTTTGATAGCTAACTCAAACAGCTGAAAGGCGAAGCTAGGAGGAAATATAGAGGAAAAGAAGCAAGGAAATCTCATTATGTCAGACGAATCTATGGTGGAACAAGATCAGGAGCTTGATTTGGATAAAATTAGGATGTTGCTGGGAGCTTCAGAAGATGGAACTGCTGCTTCCTTTCAAATACTTGATGAGGACCACACCCTTGGAAATTCATTGAGATACATGATAATGAAAAACCCGGAAGTTGAATTCTGTGGTTATAGTATTCCTCATCCATCTGAAAAAAAGTTGAATATTAGAATACAGACTTATGGTAACATCACTGCAGTTGAAGCTTTGCACCAAGGCTTGGACAATTTGGCCGAAATGTGCACTGTCATTGAAGAAAAGTTTACCGAGAAGCTTGAGAGTGGAAACTTCACTACCGTCGAACCATAGTCAGCTGTTGAAGTAACCTTTTTTTATTGAGGTTGTATAGTTTAAAATGCTTTTTGTGGTTGGCTTAAGGTAACCGCGGCGTACGCAGTTTCTACCATCAAAAGGTATGATGGGGAAGGTATGAGATTTGAAGCATTTATAATTTGGGACACATGATTACCTTAATCAATGATGCCAATGATGCTTTATTCAAAAATATTTAGAGATTTACCTTCACCCAAAGTTCATGTTTCTTTTATTCTATCCAGAACATGAGTATCAAAGAACTTTTGATTATATTTCGTAGGCTCTATTTGTATATTACACTTTATTTGCATAGCTCTAGCATAGTCTATAAATCACTAATAAAGTTAAATTGAATGATAAAAGTACGATAAACTAATTCTGTTGTTAATTCCTAATAAGGAAGTCTAACTTTTTTTTTTCTTTTTGGTTGCGTTGCCTCATCACAGAATAAATTTACTCTTAATATATATTTCTTATTCTCTCTTTTTTCAAGAATAGAATTTGGTTCACATATTTCAACTAAAACTAAACTTGTCAGTGGGTTATTATAACTTTGGAGGGATAGAACTAAGTGGCTAAAATATAGAGATGTCTTACAACAATAATTTTTATGGATCCGATGGTGGATATAACAACAACAGTGAATCTTACGGAAGGCAAGGTGGCTTCCAAAGAGGAGGATTCAGAAGTGGTGGCAGTGGTAACTTCGGTGGTCGTGGTGGTCGTTTTGGTGGAGGAAACAGATATGATGAAAGGGTTGAATTAACCACACCGGAGTGGGACTTGGATGCATTGCCTCCGTTTGAAAAGAACTTTTACAAGGAGCACCCAGATGTTACTTCTCGTTCTGATGAAGACATCAAGAAGTTTAGAAAAGAGAACGAAATGACTGTGATTGGTGAAAACATCCC
Organism: Priceomyces haplophilus; assembly: GCA_001599895.1. Lineage (NCBI taxonomy): Eukaryota > Fungi > Ascomycota > Pichiomycetes > Serinales > Debaryomycetaceae > Priceomyces > Priceomyces haplophilus. The sequence continues at coordinate 1,017,296 of BCIF01000002.1, read as the reverse complement.
GAAGCCAATCACGTCCTTTGATGAGGCCGGATTTCCTGATTATGTTCTTAAAGAAGTCAAGCAGCAAGGTTTTCCTAAACCAACTGCAATTCAATGTCAAGGTTGGCCCATGGCTCTCAGTGGTAGAGATATGATTGGAATTGCTGCCACTGGTTCAGGAAAAACTTTATCTTATTGTTTGCCTTCCATTGTTCATATCAACGCACAACCCTTGTTGAGTCCAGGTGATGGTCCAATTGTTCTCGTATTAGCTCCAACAAGAGAGTTGGCTGTTCAAATTCAACAAGAATGCTCTAAATTTGGTTCCTCGTCAAGAATCAGAAATACATGTGTGTATGGTGGTGCTCCCAAAGGTCAGCAAATCAGAGACTTGTCCAGAGGCGTTGAAATTTGCATTGCTACGCCAGGTAGATTGATTGACATGTTGGAAACTAACAAAACCAATTTGAAAAGGGTAACTTACTTGGTTTTGGATGAAGCTGATAGAATGTTGGATATGGGTTTTGAGCCTCAAATCAGAAAGATTGTTGATCAAATTAGGCCTGATAGACAAACTTTGATGTGGTCGGCTACTTGGCCAAAGGAAGTTCAGAATTTGACTAGAGATTATTTGAATAACCCGATCCAAGTTAATATTGGCTCTCTTGAGTTGGCAGCCTCTCACACTATCACTCAACTCGTTGAGGTTGTCTCAGAATTTGAAAAGCGTGATAAATTAGTCAAACATTTGGAGAGTGCAACCTCAAACCCTGAATCCAAAATTTTGATTTTTGCCTCAACTAAGAGAACGTGTGATGACATAACGAGTTATTTGAGAGCAGATGGTTGGCCAGCATTGGCAATTCATGGTGACAAACAACAAAATGAAAGAGATTGGGTTTTAAGAGAATTCAGAACTGGTAAATCACCCATCATGGTTGCTACTGATGTTGCAGCTAGAGGTATTGGTAAGTACTAACTTTTTCTACTATTGCATTAAAATGTATTGATTACATTTTACTACTAATATTTGGGTTTAGGGCATAGATCATACGAAGAAAGAAAGACTGTTTTTTTATCGACCTTCTGGAAATTTCAGAGGATCAAAAACTATTTTTCAGTCGAAAATCTGCTAAGAATACGTGAGAACAAAGAGCGCTGGCGCTCTCGCAAAGGAGATAAAAATTATATGGAAAGCCACTATAAATATTGTTACGATTTCATGACAAGCTTTCTATGTAATTAATACACAATTCTCCTTCGCTCATGTGTACTTGTAGATATTATGATTTTCGCTCTTATTGTAAAAATCTGGAACTTTATACTAACTAAACTTTAGATGTCAAAGGGATTAGCCATGTCATTAACTTAGATATGCCAGGTAACATCGAGGACTATGTTCATAGAATCGGTAGAACTGGCAGAGCAGGAACATCTGGTACAGCCATTTCATTCTTCACTGAGGCAAACTCCAAGTTGGGTGGTGACTTATGCAAAATCATGAGAGAAGCAAATCAGCAAGTTCCTCCCGAATTACTCAAGTACGACAGAAGAAGCTTCGGTAGTCATATTAGATATGGTAGAGGTGGTTCTCGTGGTGGTTACAGAGGCGGCAGAGGTGGCAGAGGTGGCAGAGGAGGTAGAGGTGGTTATGGCTACCAATCTGGTTCCAACAATGCTCCAATGAATCATCGTCGTTTTTGAACGGTATTAATGGTTATAGCTTGTTTTTTGCAGTATATATTTAATACATCATCTGATAGTAATCTACTTAACATCGGTCTAAAACCATTTGGGGGAAAAAATTGCTTCGAAAGCTCTTGGCCCACGAATAAATCTTCTGATTCTCGCCTGTTCCTTGCTGACGTTATATTTGGTGTAATTCAAACTGTATCTCACAGGATCTTGATGTATCGATTTTTATATCAAATACCTGCGTGTTATCTTGTGCTCCATGCAGAAGAATTTTCAATGACACGTGATTGATAAAGTGTTTAAATTTGCATGTGATAACGGCACGGATCAGTGCAACCATCAGTACCAGCACACCAAAGTTTAGTTTCATCATCTGTAAAAGCTCTTCCGCTCATTTTGCCGCCTTGTTTGCTTAAGAATTTGTAGTTCATTGTGGTGCTTTGTCGACAAATATGATGTGCTACACACGCATTCGTGTTCAACATTCGACCAACTAACGAATTTTTGATATAAACCCAAAAATATTCGCACTATTATCATACTGAGATTTGTCAATTTAGTACTGTGGCCAAATAGCTATTTTAATATATACGTAGAGGCAAAGAGCTTAGTGACTTGGATATAAGTGGTCATGACGCAGACTATGTCGGAAACGAGGAGTAAAAATACTATCACGGGAGCCAAGGGAATTACCTTCTCTGGGCTGACGTTCATCGTGCCCGAGACACACGACGTAATGAAGACGCTATTTGATCCTACCGTGAGGAAGTCCAACTTTGAGACTTTGATTCTCTTGGTCCTTGCTCTGAACGGTCTTGTATTCTGGCTCATTCAAAATGCACAGTCTCGTGTCAATGCCTTCATAGGATTGTACATTTTCTGGAGACTCTCCTATAATTTCGGAATCGGCTATTTATTGAATCAACAATCAAATCACTCCAAGTTGATTAAATGGGCTAAAAATTCTAATGTTTTCGACGAGAATAACAAGAGCTTTCTTGCTGTTCTTATAAGGGCAGAAGTTAAATCGCAAATGGGGGCAAATTACAAGATCGATAACTATCCAATTGAGTTCAATACCTGGCTAATTTTCAGAAAGGTGGTAGACTTAATTTTGATGCTGGATTTCTTCTCGTTTATTGGGATTGTTATTTCTTGTTCTTTCAACAAAGGATACCAATTTATTAATGGTCAAAGTACCTGGTTGATTTACACTAGATTGGTTGTCGGTACTACCCTTATTCTTTTCAATTTGTGGGTAAAAATTAATGCACATAATACAATTAAAGATTACGCTTGGTACTGGGGTGACTTTTTCTTTCGTCAGGTTAACAATGAAGATCTTATTTTCGATGGAGTCTTTGAGATGTTTCCTCACCCAATGTATTCAGTCGGCTACATAGGTTACTACGGTTTTGCTTTAATATCCAAATCTTACACGGTTTTGATCATGTCAATTTTTGGTCATTTCTTGCAAATGATTTTCTTGCACTTCATTGAAAATCCGCACATTGATAAGATTTATGGACCCTCCAATTTGGAAGCTGACACCGATAAGTTGTTGAAGCTTAAACACTTAAAAGCGTTTGACAACGAGAAACCGTTGATTGGATTATGGAATTTCAACTTCCTCAGGTCATCGGACTTGATCAACTTGATTATCACCGCTACTTATGCTGGTATATTGCCTTGTTTGGCAGGATTCACGAGTAATGAGTCCAAAAGCTTAAGTTCTGCAGTTTTTTTGTTGACAGTTTCTGCCAAACTTTTCGAATCTGTGATTATAGATGCTTTATTGATCCTCCAAAGTAACTATATGACGTTCACTAAATGGTACTTATCTCACGACATCCCAATCGAAAAGTCTTTGAACAACTGGGCCGTCATTTATAATACTCTTACAAATCTCACCTACTCATCATTTTTTGGAATGAATTTCTGTCAATTGCTCAGTAACAACCATGCTCTTTTCGTAATTGACTGGTTCTACTTGAGATGTTTTCTTGGCTTGATTTTAGTCATCACTCAAATTTGGATTAATACTTCAATAATTGACTCCATAGGTTATTTTGGTTGGTTCTATGGTGATTTTTTCATTCCAAATAAAAAAACGGGCTTGACTAAAGCTGGTGTATACCGTTACCTAAACAATCCAGAACAATTGTTTGGTGCATGTGGAATTATGGGGGTCACGTTAATTTCTCCCACTATTGAGAATTTAACTTGTTGCATCTTGTGGGTTGCAAATAATTTCATAAGGATCAATTTTATTGAAAAAATTCATATGATCAATGTTTATGGTGAAAAAGAGGTGCTTCAGGATTCGGGTGTCACCAAAACTGTTAAAAAGCACCTTATTCCTGATGCAATCCAAAGAAAGTTAAGTGATGGTGGTGAGAACAGACTATCCTCTGTTACTGAATCACTTGATTCTTTCATTGGAGAGTTGAGAAGGTCGAACACTAAACTAACAAAGCAAAATATTGTTGAGCTCTCACACAACTTGAAATTCGACAACTCTGATTATAAAGTAACAGTGAATTCCAAAGATTTTACCATTGGTCAGCCGATCGATATTTCATGGGAAGCACCCGCAAATCATTCTCAGAAAGATTGGATTGCCCTTTATAAAATAATTCAAACCTCATATTCTAGAAATAAAACTTTGATTTCATCTTTTGGACGTTGGACTTGGATCAAGGACAATGAAGGTTCGTTTACTTTTTCCGGTGAGAAGTTGTTTTGGGAAGAAGGAGTTTACGAGTTCAGATATCATTTGGACGGTAAACATGAGGTAGCGTTTATAACCCAGCCGTTCGAAATTAGACCAAAAAGAATCGAGGTCGGTAGTAATGTGGATGAATTGGCCTCTCAATTGAAGAAATCAATTTTCGATATGGTATGCGACATCAACTCTATTGATTCTCCGATCAATGAAAGTATAAGCAAATTGCCTGAAATCATTAAAAGATATAACCGTTTGAGTCATTTGATTCTTTCATCCACTGATATCAAACTAGACCCCAAAGTTTTCCTCGATGATGAGTTAACTATTAGAAAACTTGCTTCTAAGCTTATTTACATTAAAAGTATTTTGGATGAGTTATCAAGCAAGCAGTTCACCATTACAGAGAGTAAAAAGAATGAATAGATGTAAATAACCTGAAAAAGAAGCCACTATATTTATGAATTAGATAAGCATATATTTAAATATATACTATTTTGAATTTTCCAAAAAGTAAAAATTTAGATTACTTCTTATTTGTTTGGACACAACGTTGCACTCATCAATTATTAAAGAAGTTGTTTGCTCATCAAGATGGGTCTTTGATCCCTCAAACCACATTCCCACTATTTCGTTGTTCCTAAGGTTCATAAAGCTTACAACACACTCTATCGACTCTTCGCCGTCATCAAAACTAACAGCATCGTACACAATCTCCTTAGTATTCAAGTTATAGCGAACTTGACCACTACTGACAATGTCATTCATTCCTATTCCTGCATCAACTAACGCAATTGATGAGCTGTTCACTACCCAACTCAATAGATTTGTTAATACAATGTTTTCATCGGTTGATATAATTGAAATAAATAAATCAATAGTTGACTTGGCGTAGTTCTTTAGCAATAGCGCAGGTAATAGCGCAGTTTCCACATAACTTGATATCCTCTGTTCAATATCAGTAAATCCTGAACTTCCAATCTTACTGGTTACTTGTTGATTATTAAATGTTGTTTCTTCAGGCTGTGTGACATAAGGTAGGAACTTTGTTTCTACTGAGAACGACCCTCTTTCGACGAACGTTCCTCTTATCGGTCTCGGTCCAAATACAGATACCTCTATAATTGTATTTCCGACCTCTATGTATGATGAGCCGTTGGCGTTTTCTATAAACCCTGATTTCAAGAACATTTTTCGAACTCCATTGTTGGCTTTTGTCTGAAAAACTCCTTTTTCCGGTCTTGAACTATCTGAAGATAATCCCGACACCGGATAGCTTGTAGTAGTCGGAGCTAACACCCTTCTTCTATCTGCCACATTCATGTTGTTTATAGATGAAATATGGTCTGGAAAGCTAGTAGATTTTTTATGTAAATTCTTGATGAGCTCGGCTTATCAAGTACTATGCAGATCTGATAATTTATTCTTACCAGAGTATACGAGATACTATATTAACATTTATTACCTATACTTAGCCTGCTAGCAAAAAAAAACAAGCGCCTTCTGGCTTTCACCCCAAAGAAATATTTGTCGATGGATTAGGATTTAAAGCTTCGAGCTGTTCAAATATATTCGTATCAGGTATCAGGGAAAAATCAAGATCCTCAATGTTTAGTTGATAGTTATCTACCCCAGGTGTGCCTATTCTAGCATCCTCCACGTAACCTTCAGAGGGTTTCCTTAGGTTTTCCTCGAGCATATATGGTGGTAGAATACGACCAAACATTTGAGTATCAAACTTGTCCATAAATCCAGGAACGTAAGCATCTGAGTTATCAAGCTGATCTTTCATTAAGGCACCGTCATTAATCGCGTTTACATTATCATTCTGAATTTCATTTTCCCTCCCTATATTATTTGCATGCTGCTTTTCATTATAGTCGCCCATGTCATTGAGATTTTTGTAGTATTCATCTGTTCCGAGAGTAGTGGATTCATCCCTCAGGAAATTGTTCAAATTATCAAAGTTCTGAAACAATGTTTGCGCATCTTGATCAGGTAATTTGGGAGCCGGAATATCAGTACCAAGATCATCAGTCTCCATTTTTGCAGTTCTTTTATTGAGAAGCACAAACAAGTTGTTCAAAATTTGGTAGATTCTTAGTGATGAACTTGAACTGTTTTTCAAGTTATCAAGAACCCTCTTTCCTATTTCTATGTCAACCTTGATCATATCGATATTAAGGTCGTCATCGAATAAGATTCCCGCATAATTTGCACCTTTGACGTTCTTATTGGTGTAATTAGCAAAGTGAAAGTAATAAACTAAACAAGCAATTGAAAAAAATATCGTATATGTGGAAAACCAATATGTTCCTATCAACAAGTCTTGGTTTATCATTTTATTCGCTAGCTTTACTACCATTCTTGCAACTTTGATGCAGTTTCGCCCACGAATTAGGGATCTTGGATCGGTTAGTTTGAGATTACGCCTACCACTTATTGAGTGAATGAATGGTCGGTATAATATTATCTGACAATTTAATAAAGCCAAATGAAGGTAATAGTTGGCCAAGAGAAACTTTTCGGGTATACCGTGAGACGACTCATCACTTGGGTTAGTCGGTTTTAATTCAGCTGGAAGTGACTCGATCCACTTTTTAAGTTTGTCTTCGAGGTCAGATACTGTTTCATGAATGAAATCCGAAGAGGATATAGTATCTCCTGTCTTAATGGGATAAAGATTTTTAATGATCTTGGATAAAATTAGCATCAATTTGGTATGATGATTAGCACAACCCACAGATGAAAGCCTGTTACCTTGTCTTTCGAATAGGTACCCTTCCCTTGTGACGTTCTCATCATCGAGATCTGGAGGAAGCTGCTGGTCATAATCATCTTCATCTAAGGTAAGAGGAAGGCCTAGAAGCGAATTGATGTAAATATCCATCTTGTAAATGGTAAAAAACAACCTCTTTCTTGTATCGACCTCCATGACGTCCATTTTCCTTTGCGAGTTTTGAAAGATAGTCAAGTCTCGGTGCAATCCCTCTTTGATGGCACTCCTAAGAGCAATCCCTATGTACAAGTAGCATGTAGATAGCCTAGCTGAGCATTGCATATACATTGTCATCATCACCGCAGTTTGAATTGAGTTTATGTCACCAACATTCGTAATATCTATGAGCCTCCTCGCTTCCAAAAAATACTTGAATCCTCTCTCTTCAAGTTTTTCGTTTTCAATTTTATCGGCGGTCTTAGAGAATAAGGAACCGCATGCTAAAATAGAGTAAAGAAAGGGAAGGAACTTTTGCTGTCTGTCTGAATATTGCGATGCATCGAGCGAATAAAGCAAATCGATTTCCTGTAATAACGACGGACGGTGGTAGAATCTGAACAAAACACACGCCTTGTTCCACGTAGTATATACTAGACTTAAAGCCTCTTTTTTAGAAGGTAATACCAATTTGACAAAAACCAATGAGTTGTCATCTCCCGGACTGATACCTAACAGATCTGTACTATTGCCTTGTGGCGAATAATTGTCTTGCAACATATCCTCAAGATCGCTCAAAGCCACTTTACCCCTAGACTGGGCCGTTTTTACTATCTTGTGGAACTTCTGGAAATCAAAAGACGATGCATCTTCTAAGTTCCAAGACGGAAACAAGGTTTGAAGTATTTTGCGAGATAAATCATTACTTACTGCCGTTGCATCGTCACCTGCAGAAATAGTAGTGCTATTATTATTCAAGGGTGAGTACCCTTTGAATACTCTTCTAAGCCTTGAGTGAGGTTGTTTGTACGAACAGTTATAAGAGTATACTGTGCAATGTATACACGGCTGTTTCCCATCGCACTTAACTTTCTTCTGTCTGCAGTTGTCACAAGCCCGCGATACTCTTCTCTTCTTTTCACTATGATCCAGCTCGTTCTCCCTTCTATGGAAGATCACTTGATGAGAATTGCTTTCCATTTTCGTTTGATTAGCGCTCGAAAGTTATGATAATGTTAATACTTCTCAGCCGAATGTATAAAGTAATATACATGTACAGGCACCTCGCAATTTCTGCAATTTAAGTAGCAATCATTTTCATGATTTCGGTGTATTTTAGGTTTTAGTATTTTGAGAGCGCAATAAGCGTGTTTTCTTTTAGCCGTTGAAGCTTTTAGTACCGTAAATTAACTAATAAGGATAATAATGTACATTTGTTGGTATGTATTTTAAAAATTAATCTATTTTCAAATCCTTATGGGTTTTTCAAGCAAGTGGCCCATTCTTTCAACTTTAGTACGTAAATAGTTTTCAACCTCTTTCGATTTAATCCCCAGGTTGGATGTCCATGCAAGCGGGATCATTGGAACTCTTTCAACGACCTTGACCTCTCTATTTCTACCTTCCACGGCAGCAATCTTGTCAGGGTTGTTGGTTAACAATTTGATCTCTTGGAGGCCCAAATCAACTAAGATAGCAGTTGCCAAGGAGAATGATCTACCATCAGCGGGATGCCTTAGCATGAGGTTAGCTTGGACTGTATCGGCACCCAAATCTTGCAAGTTATAAGCCTTTAATTTTTCTCCCAAACCAATGCCTCTTCCTTCCTGTCTCAAATACACAATACAGCCATGTTCAGCTTCTCCCATTACCCTTCCAGCCTCGTCGAATTGTTCTCCGCAGTCACAGCGAGCAGACCATGCAGTTTCGCCTGTGTAGCATTCGGAATGTATTCTGACTAGGCACGGACTGCAGAACGAAGCTTCCTTTTCTATGATTAGTTGACCATGCTCATCAAAGTGCAAAGTCTTATCGCCATCAGTGTCTGCAAGCGTTCTTCCAGGAAAAAGTCTTCCCACATATGCTCCCCTGGTCATTCTGTCCTGTTGGGTTTCGTTTTCTCTGCGGGCAAAAAGTGACCTCGATCTAATGTCTTCACCAAAAACAATGGCCAAGTGCTCTTTGTTGTCGATGTTATTTTCGTAAAGGTGCAAGAATATTTCAGGTCCTTGGGTAGTTGGAATTCTAGCTCTTGCGATACATTTCACCTTTGGTAGTCCTGGTAAAGTTTTCCTGGTCAGATCTGAAACTATAGGTAATGTCTGTGGGATAACGTCACCGCTTTCCGGTGTCAATGTGGGAGAAACCAAGGGCAACTGGTTGAAATCAATATCACCCTTCACCGGCTTGGGGTTTTCTACAGCCATCTTGATGATTACTGACTTTACTTAAGATTTGTTTTCTTCAGCCTCCTTGTTCTTGATAAACCTCCAACTTTTCTGCTGCTATTCTACCCTGCAAAAGTTAAGATTCTCTCGATACCTTTTGAGCCCTTTGTACGATCTCAGTCTCTGTAAAATTAACAAGTTCGCTGATAATGTACTGCCTTTAGTTCTCACAAATTCATTACTAAATTTACCGGATTTCGGTATATGGCTGAAAAATTCAAGCACTATACTTTGCAACTTTAAACTCACTTAATAGATCAATCAAAATTTCCTGAAAGAAAATACCCCCCAGAGTCTAGGTTTCAGTCTCAATTGCTTGTAAGACAACCTTCTTGCCATTAACAACAAAACCACGTAAAATCTAGGTACTTCTACAAATCGCTTACCTCCGGTCGTTACCGAGAAAGAAGCGAGATACCTTTTGCCACAAGAAATACGTTCCCCAGTGTCAAGGACATTCGGACACCTATATTCCCCTCGACTGGTCCTTCACTAGTCCTTACAGTTGGAGGTGCATGGCATCGGACTTACCAGACGAACCGTAGATCGGCTAGAGTTAGTGCGAAAATTAGAGTTGGCTTAAAACGGGTTTCAAGATAATTGCTACATAAATCGACTACTGTTGGCATTGAGTCGTCATGTTCACGATTATAGGAGTTAAACGTGCTGGATTAAGGTTGAAGAGTCCCGGTAATTACCATGACACCCGTCGTACGTTCTTAGGCTCTCTTTTCAAAAACTGGGGAGTGCAGAGAATACTATACCCACCTTCACCTACGGAGATTACCACAAACAACAGGTTGTTTCCGACATACATAAGCAATCGCAACGAATTGCAAGATATTATATTGGCCAAGGAACCGTTAATATTGAACTTCACCTACGCTGAGGAGAGGCTGAACAAGGTGACGTCTTCTCTCTTTCTGGTGCTCTCAGACGAGAAGAAATATCCATTGGATTTTCCAGTTAATTTGGCAAATGTGTGGGCAGACACACCAGGAGGCAGAGATTTGATGCTTACATATGCTGTTGGAAAGATCCCAACACTTGTTTTATTGAGGAAGCAAATTAGAATGGACAGTTATCTGCCCCACGTTGATCATTTCAGCGAAGAGGATTTGTTGAAATGGATTTCTAAAATCAAGCCCTGAAGGTATTTTATATGGTATTTACATATGATAGAGGTAAATCTATATGTGATGAATATAATATTTTATTTACAGAATTTGTGTAGAGTTTGATTTATGAGGTAAAGGAAAGCTCATTTACTTGACTCATCATCCCAACCATCTTTCCATCTTCCCTTCCACAAATTGCAATTGAACTTTGGCTTTCCTAACTTGATATTGACTTCATTGTGGGCATTACAAAGCCAATTGCCCAATGTATCTTGACTGTCAACTTTGGGTTCATTAGTTTTCATGTAAGCTTTGAAATCATCACCACAATACCAACAAGGATAAAAATTGCCAAAAAGTTTGATAAATTGCTTCATATCAGCTTGTTCTTTATTAGATGGACTTTCAGGATATCTGGCTGCGATTGAATGGAGTAATGTCCACGACGATTTGCCAATTTGCTCGACATCTGGTGGCTCTTCCTTAGCATACCCATTGGCCTTAGCTTTCGGCTTTTCGACGTCTAGTGCCACAGTACTTGCAACTTTCTTGCCTTCTCCCATTGCAAACTTGAAGTCCACTAAGTTGTTACATGAGCGGCAGCTTGATAAAACAATTTGTTAATTTCCGTCTAAAGGTCTAAAGTTTAAAATTTACTTACGGTTTTCCATTCTTGTCATATATAATTCTCTTACCCGACAATCCTACCTCAGGCTTCGAGGTATTGGGCGTGTTCTCCTTTGGATCTTTGGCTTCCACCATATGCATATAGGTCAACTATGTGGTCTTTTTTGAAAACTGACTTGCCTGCAAAAGATTCGTATATTTTTGTAGCTTACAAATCGAGGTCCCACTAATTCTGGAATTTTTCTTAAGAAAGAAAGTCTCCTACAGAATTTAAACTTAATTTTCATGGATACAGCTATCGGTGTTTTCTATAATTTGATAATGAATGACCCCCCTGGATTTACAATGAAGCTTTCAAAATTATAATGCTAGCAATATATACACAAGTATAACAGGGAGCTCAGAAGACCCAAACCATCCTTCATTTATAAGTATCGCTTTTCTCTGGAAGGGGACCAAACCTCTCTTCTCTTCTTCTAAGAACTTCGTCGCACAACTCTCCTATTTCTTTTGTAACAATGCTTGATCTGGAGTAGTAGAACTCTGTGAGATCGTACTTAGAACCGTAAGCCTGTTCGTAGTCCCATGCTTGTTGTATCATTTCAAACTTATCTATGTCCTTAACATAACGTGCCTCAACTGTTCTGATTTCCTCGTAGTCAAGCCATAAGCTTACAATCTCCTTAGAAAACAGCTCATTATAAGGCTCGATTAACGACGACAAGTAGTTGATCGTATCGAACTCGCGTCTATGCTTTTCTGCTTTAGTAACACCCTCATAAGGCGTAATGTCACCCACAAGAGACTCCGCAATGTCATGAATTAAGGCAATCTTCGCACAACTGTCAACATTTACCTTTTCATTGGGAATAGACATTGCAATAACAGACATTCGATACATGTGATCGCTAATACTTTCCACCTGATCCACAGGAATACCTCGGTCAACCCAACCAGTTCTCTTTTGGATCTTGAGCAATTGGAGAATCTCGATGAAAGCCATCATATAGTTGATTCTTTTGTTCGATGAGGTTGGAACAAGTAAATTTCTGATTTTCTCAGGTACAGCTTTCTGAGGAGTCCATATTTGATCTGAAACGTCACTCAGCGCCGTTGATGGTGACATTTGGAAGCTTCTGGTTAACAAAGACTTTGATTGACGAAGTATAATTCGTTTGGTGGATAAAAGCATTGAGCTAAGAAATAGAACAGACCTTTTTAAGAAATGTAAATAACGTAGTATATATGCAGTTCCGAAGATGAAAAACGTTGTTATCCCATACATGCTCTCAGTAAAGTGAGATCAACAAGCTACTGAGCCATAAAGCTAACAAGCGTGTTCATCTTCTTCGAAGTCAAGCTGAGAACATGCTTTGTGTCAGCGGTTGTTTCAATGGTTCAATATTTTGACTTTATGATTCTACGAGTAATAGGGTTTCAAAGTTTTCAACATATTCAAATTTTTTTTTAAAATGAAGTACTTTCTCTCTTTCAATATGAACGTAATATTACTTGATCGAAGTTATAAACAATAGTAATTAGCTACTTAAGCAACCAATTCAACTACACCACCAACAGCTCTGATCTTTTCTTCAGCCAACTTAGAGACAAATCTAGCCTTAACAATGACTGGGACTTCTGGCAATCTACCTTTACCCAAGACCTTACCGTAACCGTGAGCTAAAGTGTCGATGACTGGAGCAGCAGAAGTAGAAGATGACTTCAAGTAAGACTCCTTCTTTTCTTCGTCGACCAAGGTCCACAATTTGTCCAAGTTGATTTCTGGTCTCCAGAAATGACCTTGTTGCTTGTGGAAGTATCTCATACCAACCTTACCGAAGTAACCTGGATGGTACTTATCCAAATTGGTTCTGTGGTGATGTTGACCACCAGCCTTACCACGACCACCGGGATGCTTTCTGTGCTTACCAACTCTACCCTTACCGGCTAATAATATGTTAGTACAAAACCCCCAGGTTCAAAGTTGATGACAAAAACTGCTTGATAATTCTTGAAAGAAAACTTGAAATCGCTTTTTCTCGTTGCACCATACTTCTAATTCATCAAAACTATCTTCGCAAGACTCTATAATACGCTTTCCGCAGATGCCACGGCGCTTGCATTTTCATGCTTCGTGATAACAATAATTTAAAACCAGTATCATGAATCATATCGGGGTACTTCGTCGACTCATTACTTCTTTCATCATTTTCAAGCTGGCATCTATCACCGTGTTCCAACTTAAGAAATTTATTATGCTCCTTACTTACCTGAAACGTTTCCCCTGTGCTTTCTGGTCTTTGTTAATCTAGTAGGCATTGCTGTTTTAGATTATATGCTTCTATAAAACAAAAAAGTATTAACTAAATGTACACTAGTAGAAAATACTTTAATTTTTCATGGAAGTGAGAGAAGGAGTAGAAATTTTATTACACAAAAAATGTTTTTTTGAGTCACTGAAAAATCTGAGCCCTACTTGTAATCATGTGATTATGCCGAATTTGCTACTATCAATCCTGTATATTACATATATGCTGCACTTAAATCGTTCCCGCATGTTAAGAAGGCAGTCCACATTTAAATATTTAGATGAGAAAACATCGTGAGACATATTACCACTATATCTCTATTGGATGTTATGAAGGGATGGGTCTTCCCGAATGTAAGCTCAATATTGAAGTCGTTAAATTTTTTGGCTTAGTGGCCATTTGGTATACCAGCTACGATCACGGCTCTTTCTTTTCTATCAGATCATGTCCTTCTAAAATGACGTGCCCATATTTCTTCATAGGACGATAAACCCTTTGTCTCTGGAATGTAAACCCTGACAAAAATATTTGTTACTGCGCACATCACTGTGAAAATGAAGTAAACACTGCCACCGAGGAAGGAATTCTTGAGAATGGGGAATAAGAATCCTACAATGAACGTGGCCAACCAGTTCATACTAATACCCCAACTTTGGGCTGGGGCTTTAGCTTTTGGCTGGGTAACTTCACCAACTATAAAGAACGGAATAGGACCTAAACCTATGGCAAAGAATGTAATATAAGCAAACATTCCTATCACGGACAAAGTTGGACTACTCCCTATAATACCAAATCCCATCAAAACTGTTGCAATTCCCATGACAGTTGAGGAAGTCAATAGAAGCGGCTTACGTCCTAATTTTTCAACTAAGGAGGCAGCTCCAAACGTCACAACGGCATTAACGACCGAAATAAAACAGTTCACAAGTATCGCACTATTAGGAAATATTGCTATCAAGATCGAAACACCATAGAAAACAATCGAATTAATACCACAGAACTGCTGAAGAATTAAGATACCAGTACCAACAATTCTAGAGTTCTTGTATTCAGGGGACCTGAGATATGAATTCAATGAAACCAGAGAGTCATCAACAGAAACATTACCATCTTCGCCCACTAATGGGGATCTATAGTCACTATCCAATTCGTTGGTCTCATTACTTCGCCTATGACCTGTATTCCAACTGTTTACCTCATTTCTTGCCTCGCTGTACTCCCCACCTCTCAACTTGTGTAAAGAGATATATGCGTTACTGCTGTGCCCCCTGTTAAACAACCACATAGGTGACTCGTCGATGAATACTAAAGTCAACGTAAAATTGAGTACTGCAACCACTGAACCTGTTACTAATAGAAGTCGCCAGTTGTTATCCGTACACCACTTAAGAGCCAACAACTGAGTCAATAAAATTCCCAAATTCACTGACACTTGGTTCATTGACCCCAAAAAACCCTTGAAGGCTACGGGTGCAATTTCATTGATAAACACAGGAGTGACCACCAAAGCCGCTCCTGCTCCAACTCCCGAGACGAGCCGAGCAAACAAGAGAGAGTAATAGCTGTTACTCACCGCGGCCAATGTTGACCCGATGAAGTAAAGTACGCAGTGAAGCAATGTTGTCTTCTTTCTGCCAATTTTATCAGCAATTGATCCCATTTGTAGAGAGCCTATCAAACCCCCTATACTGAAGATTGAAGTAATTAATCCGACTTGATCTGGTTTCAAGGTTATGCATTGTTTGAATCCATGTCTGCCAAAGAATGAACTCTTATACGGAATAGTATCAGGCACTGACATACGACATGATATGATTGACTCAGGAGAGTTCAATTCAGCCATATGATATCCAAATTGTAGAGATCCAAGACATATCACGGCAATTGATGTGATCAAATTACTTGTAAGACGTCCCGCTTGAGCCATGCTTACTTAGTTAGGAGTATGTTTGCAAGTGTTGACTTAATCTACAATAAATACGGGTACGAAATTAATTTGCTCTTAAATTTTGATAAGCGCACTCTATCTTGAGAGTACTGTAGAACTAGATATTGAAGTTCTGATTATACAATAGGTAAAAAGTTTCCTATTATCATCATTGGAATGCCGAATACGTCTCTCTTTAAGGTCCAGATGCAACCTGTTCTAATCTTGATATCGCTTTTTGGGGTCAATAATGTGCACTCGGTCATTGTAGCACCTAGAAAGTCACCGAAAGCGATTCTCAGGAAAAGTTGAAAATACTCAACAACGGACTTGTCGTCAAGTAGTTCAACAATGAACTTCCTCTCCTTACCCACAAGATCTTCTTTCGACCACCCAGTTAGTATGCAAAATTCGTTACCCACATATGCAATTTCGCCAGTTCTTCTCCATACGATAGTAGGTGTACCACTTACTTTGATGAAGTTGTCATATGTGAGCAATGTTCTCTGAAAACACTGCTCCATAAAAATGAGATCCCCTTCCTTTAAAGAATTCGTACATGCAATGAAAGAAGGTCTATATGCAGCCATTGATTCTGCCATCTTGACAAGCATCTCCTTTGGAAATCTTTTCCTCAAGTAAGATATCAACGAGTGGTACCCTGGTGTATATGAGAATGGTTTGGTCACGTTGGCGTATATCTCTTCCGGCTCTTTGAACGTGTACTCCTGTGGCGTATAGTTATTCTCATCAGTGAAAATACCTATTGTAAACAGCAATGTCAGCTTGGTAAACCTTTCTTGGAATGCTACGGGATCCGCGTCTCTCATTGCCTCAATCGCAAACAAAATATCCGGAAATGTTTGCATTTTATCTCCATCAGTCGGTCCAAGAAAATATTGATTGAGTGATTCATCATACTTTGGATATGGAGTACCATTGAACATCCTGTTGTTAACGACCTGGTTACTAGGAGATTTGATCCCTGACTGTCGGGATAAATATGCAGGTATCTGGCTTGATTGGTATTCTTGTTGAACACCAGGCCTTTGCGTCAACCCATGAGGAGACAACATTGGGGATAAGCTCATCGAATTGGGAGAATTATCCGATGATGTATGCTCATGTAAAATGTTCGATAGTTGAGAATATTCAAGATCGGCTGCTGACGAAAGAAAGTTGTTTCGCTTGTTAGCTGCGTTAACATTTTGGTAAGTGGGTTGAGAAGGCTGAGATTGTTCAAAGTGTTCGAGTTGTTGAAGTTGTTGAAGTTGCTGTTGGCTCTGTTGGTTTTGCTGCTGCTCCTGGTTTTGTTGTCGCTCTTGGCCATGCTGGTATTGTTCATATTGCTGGTTGTGGGGGTGAGAATGTCGTTGTTGATAACGCTGGGACTTTTGAAGATGTGGAGCTTGTGAAGCAGACTCCGCTGTATTAGAATCATAGGTCATTATACCTATATTACCTCGGCTGAGGACCCCGTTAATCATTGAGTATTGTGCGGACTCAGTTGGGTTGTTAGGTATACCCGTGTTGCTGACCAAGGGTCCTTGTGCACCGGTTGTGGGGTTGGAAAGAATGTTTGGAGGAACGTCCGCGAGATATTTCTTCTTTTTTCTAGGTGCATCTTCACATGTTTCATGTAAGCCTCTTTGGACACATCTTTTACACGGCCGACTCGTGTCGCACGTCATATGTGCTTTGTGACAATGGTTACATGCTCTACTTGTCTTCTTTCGTTTCTACTACTGATCAGTATAAATTCTTAACTTGAAAACGTGGAAATAATACTTACTGGTACGCCTACTTTGGACGAATCACCTGGAGATGAACCCTGAATCCTCCCTATTTCACTCATGACTTAGCAGTCATCAATGCTTTTCTTTCTCACTATTTTCTTTCTTGACCAATCTGAGTAAAGATTATGTATTTTGTCTACATCTTGAATGTAACTCGATCACCAAAAAATGAAATCATATACAGGATTTCTGACGAAAATAAACCTTATTGGAACCATAGATTTTGAGAACTAAAAGAATTTTAATAATGGATATGTTGGAACTGTTCAAGGGTGATGACACATTCATACTTACAAGGTATCTCTGGTCTGAAAATTCAATATTCTTTAAAAATTACCTTATTTTGATTGAAAAGTTTTTTATAATTTTTTGCAATAATTACTAAAAAGACAAATACTATAAGATATTTTTCCCAAGTGCTGAATTAAAGATAGAAAGAAAGGTAAACACAGCGATACCTTTTTTCTTGTCAGTTGTTCATCTTAGAAGTGAAAACAAAAAGGCAGATTAAAGTTTTTACAACCATCAACATAGTTAATACTCAAACATATTTCACGTGACTAAGTATTGATCTCTTCTCAGAAACATTTTAATATGCTCTATTTTTCGTAACGAGACTCACAAAAATTTTGGAAGACATTAATTTCATTGCAAATTATTATTCAATATGGCTGAGTTCATTGCTAAGTTCAAGAAGTTATCTCTCGAAGAGATTTCAAACTGCGCAGAGTCATCATTCCCGGAGTTGACCAAAGAGGAAAAAGCACTAGGATCCCAGGCTCAAACATTATCCAATAAATTAAGTGAGCAAAATGCTGTTGTCTCTTTAAACAACAACCTTAGAACACGTACTTTCGTAAGTGGACACTCCCCATCGAAATACGATTTGGTTGTTTTTTCAAAAGTTTTACCGGTCGCTGTTAACTGGAAATCTGACGAAGAGTTGGCTAATTTTAGGCATATTTTGAGATGGGTTGATTTGATACAAAACACTCTAGTCGACATCCCTGAGGCAGATAAGTTGATTATTAAGTACGATGCCAAAATTTCAAGAGAGGTCAAAGAGAAGAAGAAGGCTGTCAAAGAAAAGAATACAGAAGAGCAGGAAACTAAAGAAGTTGGAGGGTCTTCATCCAAGAAGGGACAAGTTTCCGAGGATGACAAGAAAGCTATTGCTGAAATTCAAAAGGCCAAAAAAGCTGCCAAGGCCAAGGCCAAAGCAGAACAACAAGCAAAACAGCAAGCAGAAGCAGTTCCACCGAACCCAGGAATGATAGATTTTAGAGTGGGTTTTATTCAAAAAGCCGTCAAGCATCCAAATGCTGACTCATTGTACATGTCAACAATCGATATGGGTGATGAAGAGGGCCCTAGGACTGTTTGTTCTGGTCTTGTTAATTACATTCCTCTCGAGGATATGCAAGAGAGATACATTGTTTGTGTCGCTAATTTAAAGCCCGTCACCATGAGAGGTGTTAAGTCTAGTGCTATGGTTTTGTGTGCTTCGGATGAAACAACCGTTGAATTTGTCAATCCACCCGCTGGATCAAAACCTGGTGACAAAATCTTCTTTGAAGGTTATGATTCCACTCCAGAAAAGCAATTGAACCCTAAGAAGAAGATTTGGGAAACTGTCCAACCAAGGTTCACCACCAATGATAAGTTTGAGGTTACTTACACCGAAGAAGGTAAGACTCCGAAGAGATTGGTAAACATCAAGGGTGAGTTGTGCAAGAACTCCAAGATTGTGAAAGCTGATGTTAAGTAAAGCAATCTTCATATTCATTTGTATCTTATATATAGAGAATTTAATGATTATGTAACTCGCGATAAGGTAAACTTTTTGTCTCATCAAAAAAGATGAGCTGGTCATCATCAGAGGTATAGCAATCCAGTATGAAGCTTCTCAAGCAACTGTTTGAAAAAGACAAGAGCGGATCGACGACAGTAATTCCTGAGGATAAAGAAGATTTATGGCAACTTTATAATTTGATACAAAAGGGTGATTCCATAACGCTACCTACTCATCGTAACATCAAATTTGGATCGGCTGCAGGTAGCGGGGGGAAAGATAAAGGGAAAACGCAAAGAAAACTTTTGACATTGACGATATTAGTGGAAGATATTGACTTCACACCGTCAGATGAGGCAATGAGAGTTAGGGGTAAAACTACAAAATTTAACGAGTTCGTTCCTTTGCAGAGCTATCACACTGCAGAGGTGCAACTCAACAAACTGTTTACCCTTTACAAAGACGAATGGGATGAAATATCGTACGGGATAATAGTGAAATCATGTTCAATCGAAGAAAAAGCAGAAATCGGAGCAATCGTTATGGAAGAAGGTGTAGCTCATTTGTGCTTGATCACCGAAAATATGACTGTTCTAAGAAATAAAGTTGAAAAGTCTATCCCAAAGAAAAGAAGAGGCGATGGTGGCGGAGGCAGTCATGACAGAGCATTGGAGAAGTTTTATGAGATGGTACTGTCCACGATGATGAGGAATTTTGACTTAAACAAACTCAAAGCAATCATCATAGCATCTCCAGGATTCACTGCAAACTCTTTGTACCAGCATATAATAAGAGAGGCAACATCCAATTATAACAAAGAAGTTATTCAGAATAAGTCTAAATTTATTGTCACTCACTCATCTACAGGATACCTACAAGGCTTAGAGGAAGTACTAAAAGATAAAGACATTCAAAAAAGGTTGGGTAATGTCAAATTTTCTAAAGAGGCTATTTTGTTCGAGCAATTTCAAAAAAGTTTGAATGATGACGATAGTAAAGCTTGGTATGGGCCTGAAGAAGCACAAAAAGCTGTCGAACTTGGCGCAGTGAACACCTTGATGATCACTGATACCTTGTTTAGAAGCGACGATATTGGAGTTAGGAAGCATTACATTAAGTTAGCTGACCAAGTGAAGGCCCAAGGCGGTCAAGTCTTGGTTTTCTCAAGTTTACATGAAACTGGAGAACAGTTAAACCAGTTGACTGGTATTGCAGTTTATCTTAACTTTCCAGTACCAGATCTTGATGAAGAGGACGAATAGGGATAAAATTATATGTTAAAATTATTCTTTAGTACCCGCTTGTATACTTAATATTCGTATATATATGCATACAATATCATGCTTCCATCTTATTATTTACAGTTCCTGGAACGACAATTCCCAACTCGTCAAGATACCAGATATACCCTCCCCTTGAGAAAATAAGTAAGTCCTGTGATATGCCAAAACTTAAACCTAAAGCACCACCTTTTTTCATAGAGCTTCTTGTTTGAACACTGCTTAATCCCAAGCGATATGAATATGCAGCAGAGACTATCAAAGCGGCTGCAGTAGTGTTAAGGAAGTCTATAGTATCGTTTCTAAATTTATCAATACCCAATTCTAGACCGAAAAAAGTAGTAATCGCAAAAGAGTACTTCAATGCCAGTTTCAAACCTTCCCTACAACCACTCAAGATCATGACATAGTTCTTCCTCTTATGATAAAAATACCAACCACCTACGTTTCGAGGTAGCCTATGTCCATTCTCTGCTAGATACCTAAGTGAAGAGGTTTTTACACCGTCATAGAAACCTGATAAACCCCCAACAAAAGCACTAGCCGTGGCAACAGCTTTTATACGTTTCTGAGGATACAAATGCAACCTTTGACTGACACTGTTGTCAACCTCAATAGATTTTTCTTTCAGCATTGTTCACCAATCACTAAATACAAAGGTTTACCTGAGAGTATTTCATAAAAAGGTATTTGAACTCTTACACAAAATCAGTACTGATTTTACATATTCACTTAAATTACTATATTTGATCGAGATATTGGAGGCATTAACTTTTTCGTGTGTCCGTATGTTCAATATGAATATATAATTCCATATTGTGATTTGCATAAGAATTCTGATACTTCTTTGGAATGAGATTGGAGCTGTGAAGTTAAGTTTGATGCCCCCGTTTAATTCAATGGCTATATCCAATGTAAATCACCGACACGGGTAGCCTATTGATCCAAAATGGATTTGACGAACTGGACATAATCAACGTTTCCATCCGAGGTAACATTGACACCTTTCAACAACTCGTCAACTTCGGAATCACTCAACTTCTCACCAATTGAGGTTAAAATATATCTTAGTTCACCAACACCAATGTAACCAGTTTGATCCTTATCAAATACCTGAAAGCCCTTGATATAGTCTTCTGGTAAACCTAAAGGTTTGAATCCGTCAGGCCTATTGATAATATCTTCGTAAGTCTTGTAATCAAACTCTTTGCCGGTGATTCCATCTTGTAATTCAGCTATCTCTGCTAAAGTTGGATTTTGGCCTACAGCTCTCAACAAATCACCCAAGTGCTCAACTGGGATCTTCCCTGTTCCTTTTTTGTCAAAGAGGGCAAATGCGTCTTTGTAAGTTTTGGTGTTCTGTGACTAAACAAAAGTTAGTATTTACCCGAATATTTTGAAAATATAATTGAATGAAACAGCAAAAGAAGAACGATGCTGACTATATCATCTTAGAACTTACCATTTTATTCAAAATCCTTGTGTCGTTTATGAATATACTCGATGGAATGATCAATTTTTGATTTAAATGTAAATAAACATGCCACGTAAAAACTAGTTACCCGCCAAAAGATTAATTATGATGGTCTGATTTACACTGATTATTAAATCAAAACATCAAAGAACGTCGTAATTACTAAGAACTTGCTGTTGAGCGAGAGGGGTATGCAACACATATCTACTATACTGATGTCTATTACGTATGTCTGATTTGGAAATAATTAGAAATTTCGGTCGTTACATCAGATCTCGAGATGATGATGAACAGAGAAACACGAAGAAGAAGAAGAAGAAGATGAATGAAAAGCATAAACCTGGGTTTATATTAAAAGTAAGAGTTGAAAACTTTACCACATACTCATATGCTGAATTCAACCTATCGCCGTCTTTGAACATGATAATAGGCCCAAATGGAACAGGAAAAAGTACACTTGTAGCTGCAATATGTATAGGTCTAGGAGGTAAAATCGATTTGATCAAGAAGAAAAGCATGAAATCTATGATAAAGACAGGGCAGAAGAGAAGCAGTATTGAAATAACATTACAAAACGTAGAAGGTGAAGAGCCCATTTTGATACGAAGAGATTTTAACGAGAAAGAAACGACTTGGACAATTAATAACAAGTTATGTAATGAAAAGGATGTTACAGAAGTACGAAGAAGGTTTAGCATTCAGTTAGAGAATCCGTGTCATTTTTTGCCACAGGAGAAGGTAGCTGATTTTGCCAGTTTATCCCCTGAAAAGTTGTTACTTGAGACCGAACGAACATTAACTGATGGGCATCTATTGAAATTGCACGAGAACCTCATTAAGTTAGATGCGACAAGCCAAGACCTAGATGGAAAAATTTGTCAGGCATCTAGCAGGTTAGAGCAATTGAAGGGTGATAGGGATGCTCTAGAGGATGAAGCAAAGAAGTTTGAGGAATATCAAAGCAAACTTGAAGAGTTGGAACGTCACCAGAAGCTAATTCCATATGCTCAATTAGAAGACCTCAAAATCCAACGCAAAAGTATCAAAAAGAGGAGAGACGAAGCTAAAAAGTCTTTGGAAATATTCTCTTCTGAAATAAGACCTCTCTATGATCAGCTTCAAGTTGCCGAAAAGGAAGCATCGGGAAAGGAAGAAGAGTGTAATCAAATCGTTCATTCTCAAAGAGACCTCGAAGAAATTCTCTCTCGAGAGAAAGCCTCTTTGAACGAGGTGAATGAAAAAATCAATCAGTTGCAAGCCACAGCGAGAGCTCTTTCTATGAGAAAAGGAGACAAAGCCAAGGAACTTGATAACTTGAAGAAGACAAAGGATGAAGCTATAAAAAAAAGAAAGGCAGTTTCTTTACCATCTGATGAAAAATTATCAGAAGCGAAAAAGAAACGTAACGAGAAGCATGATTTAATAAACGCATTGAAAGAACAACTTGAAGTACTCAAAGATAAAGCAGCACCTTCCATTGGAGCACTCAAAAGACTCAAACAACAAATAACAAGTCAAGAAGAGGCATTGACCACTACGGATAAGTTGTTTCTAATGCGTCCGAATCCCAAATATAAAAATAGATTGCGGGATGACGCATACGCTGGTCATTTACTTTTAAGGAAACAGGAGAAACTCCGATACTTTGAGGCTCCTGTCGTATCATGCGAGGTAAAAGATAAAAGATATGCAAAGTATCTTGAGAAGGTCATTGATAACAACACACTCTTTGCAATTACATTAACGTCTAAAACAGAATATGAAATTGTTTCGGACTTCATTTTGGACAAATACAACATTCCTATGAGAATAATCAGCGGAATAACAAAGCCACGTCAAGTTCTATCCACGTCAAAAATCAGGGAGTTAGGGTTTGACGGGTTTCTCTCAGATTTCATAAACGGTCCCCAAGAAGTGTTAAGTATGTTGTATACAAACTCCAAACTTGACTTGATACCTGTTAGTATTAAGGGCTTAGAAGAAAAACAAATTCAGCTACTAACCCAACCAGGTTCCGACGGAAGGGTCAAGTTCAAAAGGTTTATTTCAGAAGACACTTTATTTGTTGTCCATCAATCGCAGTATGGATCGAGACAGTACTTTTACTCCACAGAAAAAATCAACCCAAACTCATTTTATTTTGCTACAAGTGGGTTGACACAACAAGCTAAATTTGATTTGAAGGAGCAAGTTGAAACTTTGAAAGAACAATTCAAATCAGCTAAAAAAGAGTATGACAATATCCAGAGTAAGAGTGATGAGATCAAAAATAGTTTACTAATGGCATCAGAAGAGATGAATTCTCTCAAAACAATGATAGATGATTTTCAGCAACAAAAGTCTCACGTAGCCAAGTTAGACAATTTAATAGAGGCAAAAACCATGCAAATTGAAAAAGCTGAAAGTCAAGCCAATAAGGACTATTCTGAAAGGATCAAGCAAATAGAGGAAAAAATTCGGGAGAAGTATTTGAGCACGACAGAACTTTTTTCTAGACTAACTAATACTATTGAAAAATTGTCTCATACTTCTGTTGAACTTAGTAGACATGAATTACAATCTATCGATTTGAAAAATAGAGTATTTTCGATCAAAAAAATTCTCGCTGAGATTGACGATAAACGACAGGAATTATTGAAAATCTATGAGGATGCAAAAAGTAAGTATGATGAGATCAAATTGAGCGACGCGGCGAATATGATCAGGGAACAAAGCCGTCGGTATTCCACTGAGGAAAGAGAACAACTTTCAAATTTAGTGAGATCGTACTTGGACAAGGGTATGTTTACGGAAGCTTTCATGAGGGAAAAGATCCAACTTCTCGAAGATGAAAAATCCTTGATGGCCACCGCAGATCAAAGTGCCATTGAAAGATTGAGGGATAAACTCGAAGAGATACAACGATCAGAAGTAGAATTGCCAAGAATGCAATTGGAAAAAACAACTATCGACACTCGGATACTGGATACTAGAAATGAATGGGAACCTGAATTGACAAGTTTAGTAGACCAGATTTCGTTGACTTTCAATGATAAATTTACTCACGTTGCTAGCGATGGACGGATTGAACTAGCGAAGAATGACAGATTCAAGGATTGGAAGTTGCACATTTTGGTCAAGTTCAGACAAGAATCGGAATTGAGAGTTCTAGACAATCAGTCTCAGTCAGGAGGTGAACGTGCTGTCTCAATTATTTTTTTCATTATGTCGTTACAAGGATTGACACAGGCGCCGTTCAGGATTGTGGACGAAATAAATCAAGGAATGGATCCTAAGAATGAAAAAATGGCCCATAAGTACTTGGTTCAGACAGCTTGTTCATCCTCAAGTTCCCAATACTTTCTTGTTACGCCGAAACTATTGACTGGTTTATATTACCATCCAGATATGGCTGTTCATTGTATATATACAGGCCCACTTATAGATCCGCCCAAGCAAAGCTCGGAACCAGATTTCATGGACTTTAATAGACTAATCAGTACATAGATATAAACATTCCCTAAGTCTCCCCTTATATTCTTCCTCCCCTAGTATATTAATCAATGCTGGTATTGTAAGTCCAGCCTTGCCTCCAGCTAATGCGTATCTTACTGTTTGAAATACATCTTTTTTCTTCATTGTGGGTAAACGACTCAAGATAATTTTCACGTTCTCATCAAATGATTGGAAAGGAAGCTCAATCAAGATAGAAATAATATCTTTTATATGACGAGGAAAGTTGTCTTTTGGATACTCTACCGAGAATAAATACGAGTGTTCCGTTTCCAACTGATTAATAGTGGTTAAATCGGGCCCTAAAGTTTTGATGACATCTCTCAACTGGCTTTTCGTAAATTTTCCACCTGACAAATCTTTGGCTATGGGGTAAAAACCATCTACCAATGCCTCGAATTTAACAGGATCTTTGATTCTTTCCCCTAAGTGAAACTTATTAAAAAAATAGAGCTTGGAATCATTTACCTTGGCATTGCCTTTGGTTAAGTTATCCAATGAGAAGGACGAAATCAACTGATTCATATTCATAGACTCTTGTAAACTAACGTGTGATACTGCTCTTGGAACTGACCAACCGAACAATGCAACAAAATTCACCACAGCTTCCGGCAATAAACCATTTTTTCTCAAGTTCAAAATACCAGAGTCACCGGAACGCTTTGATAATTTCCTATCCTCGAGAGAAGTCAACAAAGGAATGTGAATATAGGAGGGAGGTTTCCAGCCAAAAGCTTTATATAGGGCAACATGTTTGGGAGTCGACGGTAACCACTCTTCCCCTCTGATAACGTGAGTGATTTTCATCAAGTAGTCATCTATAACATTTGCAAAATGGTATGTTGGAAGTCCATCTGATTTCACTATCACGAAATCATCGTATCTACGATCTTCGCTGTTATATTGGGGTTGAAGATTTAGTTCTCCATGTAGTAAGTCGTTGATTGGCTCATATACCTCAGGAGACTTGAATCTCACAACTGATCCAGGGACTGCTACTGAGTGTAGGCAGTTTCTGTCATAAGTTGCAGTTGTTGGAGGTTTGAGCTGAGATGCCGTCTCTCTTAAGTGATTTAGTCTCTCTTTGGAGCAACTGCAATAATAAGCCTTCCCTTCGGACAATAAAATTTCAGCGTATCTTTTGTATATTTCCTTTCTCTCAGACTGTCGGTAAGGACCAAATTGACCCCCACTCAAAGGACCTTCATCTATATTGATACCGCACCATGCCAATGTTTCATAAATATTGTTTTCTGCGCCCTCAACAAGTCGACTTTGATCCGTATCCTCCAACCGAAGCAAGAACTGTCCTCCCGTGTTCTTGGCGAGTAAGTAATTATACAACGCGGTTCTCAAGGAACCTAAATGCAAAAATCCAGTGGGAGAAGGTGCAAACCTAGTTCTAACAGGATCTGTTGGGTGAATTTTATGCAGTAAGGCTACAGATGGTGCCTGCTTCCTTTTGAGACTAAATTTTGAGGAATAATGTCTTCTAGATAGCACTCTTATCATCTAGAGGAAGGTTTGACTTTTAGCGTCCTGTCAGGAATTGGAAATGTTTATATAAAACAGAAAAAATTGAGATTATAAAAAAATCGGGTTAATTATTTGAGGTAAGCGAATGAATGAATTGCACGGAGTATCCTCAAAATAGGGATGTGCACTACAAGCAGATTCTAATACTGACGAGCGATAGACGTAATGAAGCTGGACAGAGATACTTTGAAAATTATGCCTTGCAGTCCGACTATTATCAAAATAGAAGTTTTATAAGGCACAAAGTCACATAGTATCTATTTGTGTCTCCTCTATCGAGCCTCACTAGAGTGGTGAATTATATTAGGACACTTTACCACAGCACCAATTCCAAGACAAGCTAGTAGCTGGTCGGCAGGGCATAATGAGCATTTCAGACAAGTATTTTATACGTTGTTCACTCCAACCAGGTATCAGTAAAATTCAGAGCATACCATTTTAATTGAGTTTGAGCAATATTGCAACCATCATCAATGCTGCTACAGGTTTGACATATTAGATTTTTGAATAGTCAGGGTATCATTGGGTTTGCTGTTATATAGGTTATACGAGCTCCAGCAAAAGATATGACCATACTATGTACAAACTGGGGCATTTAGACGTACGCTAGATGCATTTTGCAAGCTTAAAGATCTATTCGTTCATTAACAGTTGCCTTTTTCAGAAAGTCGCACTCAAGTCACGTTCAGGAAAGATAATGGCAATGGCAAAATTATTACAAGGAGTGTGATCCTTTTATGGCTTATTTTTAAACCTCGACTAGGGCTCAACTATTTAAAAGTGGCAAGACATAGCTTTGCTCTATACGTACGACTATCTGGTTTCCGAGATGTGTGGCAATAAAAAGTCTAAAGAGATTACGCAGGATAATAACAATGATGATTTAGAGAAGTTTGTGAACGGCTTCAATGATATGACAAACTCATTGTCATCCTTGACAAAATCTTTTGTTAACGATTTTTCGATAGACCGTGTGTTTGAACTAGCCGACAGGTCAGACGTGTTTGGGGATTTGAAAAGTTCTATCGAGACCGTTTTTGACCAGACGGAATCGGTGTTCCCTAAGGTGTACGAGACAAGGGATCCTGATTTGATTCCCACTGATGACAAATTGTTCCGTAGCTCCTGGTTTGGAAACTCAAAGCTCATTGACTTTATTGAAGGAACCTTCAACACAGGAAAGACGCCCTATGGTTACCATCAGCATAAATCTCCTCTGATCAGATATTACAACGATTGTTTAGATAAAAAAGGGGAATCTTTGTGGGACTCCAAAGGATACTGGAGATGTCTTTTTCCCAACAGCGAAGTTCCACTTGATTTCTTAAATTACAAAAACAAGTACTTGACTGACGAACTCTTGACAAAGGAGGATTTCGACCAGGCTGTGAAAAATAAAGGAGTTAGCATCGATGGTACTATTGATCTAGGTGAAAAGGGGATCTTTTTCAAGAAATTTGATGACTTTTTGGACTGGAAAAACATCATGTACGAAAATGTCAAGCGAGAGACGTCAAGGAGACGTGAAAATTGGCGTGCTGAAAAAATGGATAAATTAGGAAATCGCTCCACGAACGCACTTGTAGAAGGTAGCAGAGAGATAATCTCTAGATCTTCACAGTCAAACTTAACGTCGGACTCAGAGAAAAATTTGGTAGAGTCCAAGGAAGTCATCTGGGAGAAGTATAATGACGGAACAACAGAGAAAAAAGTAATCACAAAGAACAAGCCAATTGGAGCTGCAGAGTGGAAAACTATCAAAGAAAAAGTTGATAAAGTTCCACCGACTGAAGGAAACTCAGATACAAATAATGTAGGATGGTTCTGGAGGTCTAAAGACTAGATTTTGCTCTTAGATGAGGGACGTGGTATGAATGGCATACCCTTTGTTGTTTTGTCATAATGGAGTTTATTTTTCTGATGTAAATATGTTATCGTGTTGAATTTAGTATTGGATTGGGATGCTTCATATAGTTTGCTTCATAAGCATTGTAAGATCTTTTATGAATGTAAAGTATGCTTTTTGTTGCATTTTCGACGATTTTTATTTTATCTGTAACACGGAAAGATTTTGTGTAATATAGATTTGAACCTCTGGATATTCTTAACGGAAATGAATATACTGAAGAATAATATAAGGTGTCAAATAAAAATTAAAGGTTAGAATGAACCCTTTAAACAAAATCATCTTCTTGTCAGCATTTTTGGCAACAGGCTTTCTCCTTATATTATTGTCATGTGCGCTATACAATAATTATAAGCCATTATGGGTTATACTTATATTTTTATCTGCACCTCTTCCTAACATAGTGGCACAATCGGTGGAGAACTCAAGGGACAATTTTTTAACGTTCAATAACAATAATGAAAGCAATCCATCAGGACTAGAGGAGTTCTGCCGGTTCTTCACGGGTTTTTTGATACTAAGCGGTATATCACTACCATTGACCCTATATCACACAAGGTTGATCGAGTTTGGATCCATGTTGATGAGTATAATTGGGGGTATAATAGTATACAGTGATATAATCGTATTCATTTGGTTCTTCAGTGAAGATGAGGATGAAAATGATGATTTTAACTTCTGAAAAGCATAATTTAAATAACAGTCTACATTGTGTTCTCGAGTATCTCACTTATAGATCTCGCTAGACTTCGAAACCCGGCATAGCAATTGATTTGACAGGCACTAACTAACAACAAAATTAATATACAAAGAACCTATCGAAACGATCAATTTAATTCGTATCAATTCAACACAACTAATAAAAGTATTAGTATGACAGTTAAGACAATGATTGTTACCATACTGCCGTTTTCCCTAAGTTTTCTTCTAAAGTCGTTAAGTCTGTTTGTGGCAGAATTCAACCGCTGGTACGAACCATCAACACCCTGCTCTAAATCATTTAAAGCTATAAGATGATTATCCAATTCTCCGTTTATAGCCAATCCCATAGAGTGCTGCTTTTGTATAGATCCATGCAATATACTCAAATCTTGATCTTGATCTAGTAAACGCTGGGTATGCAGTGCAAATAACAGCTGATTGTAGTCGTTATCGAATGATTCAGCATCAGTGGTCGGTTCATCCTGATACGGCTGAAACGATTGGATTCCCATTAATTCTCTTTTGAGATTCTCATCATCTGGCTCTTCTTCAATATCGTCTTTGAACCTTACAGACTTGGATGGCTCCTTACTTCGAGGCATTTGCTTTTTTTCGAACTTATATTCCAGAACATCAAAAGATACATCATTTGATAACTTATTCGTTAGCAGTTCGTAACGCGTTATGAAACCCTGTAACTCTGTAACCGACAACAGCGAATTGCTACCGTTTCCTAACAATTCGTCTTGTAAATAATTCAAATGTTTTATGATTGTAGTTAATAAGTTTGCCAACTCGTAATTATCGTTTGCCGACGGTGGTAAATCTAGTTGGTTGATTAGATGCCCTCTTTCCTCTAGTTCAGAATCAAGCAGATCGAGATACGCCTCAACCTTTTGTCTAGATGCTGTTAAATCCCTAGATATTGTCATGGCTTCATGCGATTTTATTATATGTATTTTTGCTATGTTTCAAAAAGGGTGATTTAGATAACGCCATCATGTGAGAAATGTAGATCACTAAAAACTCGTAAAAAAAATTGAGAGTACCCTAAATCTTTCAAACCAGTCTGATCTAGCCCAAGCTCAAATACTTATAGGGGCAATGTTCAATAAATTAAAGAGCTTTTCCGAAGATGTGGCTAAAAGTTTCAATGAATTGACAGATATAGAGCCACCTAAAACGGATAAAGCTAAAGTCATGGCTGCCAACCCTATAAAAGAGTTGAAGAATCATAGCGAGACCTTAAAAAAAAGCACTCCAAGCGAAATAGAGCTCACTCAACCAGAGGATGAGGTAGACACTACAGGCAGAGAAAGCGACGAATCTCAAAAAGTGGAAGGATCCATAATTCCAGTGACGTCTAAACCAACAAATCTAGAGGATCTTCCGCCCAGTGTCAAAGCTAAGTTGAAAAAGTTCACCAAATACGAAGAAAAGTATCCTTTATTGTTTGAAGCTTTCAAAACAGAGAAGAAAAAAGGGGAACTTGTAATGAAGTTTGAGAAGTTGTTACAAGAAAAAACACCTGTTTCTAGTATTTCGGATGCTGATTTACTATTTGAATACATAGATGGCCTTAATGAAAAAAACTCATTGATCAATCTGGAATTGAGAAAGGTCTCGAAAAAGGCCAATGACTTGAGCGAAAAGAATGAAACCTTGGAGAAAAAGGCGAAAAGTTTGGAAAATAAATTGGAAACTCTCAAAGAGGAATCTAGTAACAAGAGTTTGAAAGATGAAGAAGTAAATATTAATACGTCTAAAAATATTCTGAAAACAGATGTACTTTATGATGTCAACGAAAAAGGCTCTTCAGAGGAAGTCATTATTGAAGATTTGAAGAAGAGATTATCTGAAAAGGGCTCTACATTGATCAATTCGTTACAGACGATTGAGAACCTTAAAAAAGAGGTCTCTTCTTTGAAATCAGAGTTAAAAAATACCCCGAGCGCAGAACTTATTCAGAAGTACCAGGACAACGTTTCTAAAAGTGAGAAAGAAGTCAAAGAGCTCAAGAGTGAATTGGAAAAAGCTCCAAGTCAAGACGTTGTTGAAGTATATGAGAAAAGACTATCAGACAGCTTTGAAGAAATTGAAGAATTGAAAAACAAGTTGAAGGAAACTCTCATTTCAAACGAGACCGAAAAGTTACGAGAGAGCATTAAACTCAATGAAACAGAACTTGATACTCTTAAAAACCAGTTGCAACAATCGCCTACGTTAGAAGATATGAAAAGTCTCGAAAGCGCCCTTGCTGAAAGTAAAGCAGAAGTTGAGAAGCTTAGGAGTAAGTTACTGGATCAAAATAAGCTTATCGAATCGTTCAAGAACAGATTGAAAGATTTGAATACTTCGACCGAGAGGTATAAATCACAGTATGAAACCGAAAAGGCTAAATACGACGAGGAACTCAAAAAGCGCAAAGAATTAGATTTTGCCGTGAAGAATTCAACGGATGAGAACAGCCAAAAACTTACGAAACAAATTGAAGACATGGAAATTCACGAGAAAAAGTCTTTTGAAAAAGAAGAGTATATCAGAAATGAACTAGAGTTATCGAAAGAAAAGTGTGAAAAATTGAACAAATCGCATGAAGACCTTTTAGTGAAGTTCAGAGAAGTGAAAAGCCAGTTGACACAAAAAACTGAAGATGTAGAAAACTTGAGAGATCTGCTAAAAAATTTAGGCGATGACTTGGTTCAGGCAAGAGATGCATTGAAGGGTAAACCATCAGATTTGAATTCTGAAAACCTTAAAGCTGAGCTCAAAGATTCATTTGAGGAGAAGCAACAAGTCAATGAAGCTCTATCCAATCTTCAGAAAAGCACGGAAGAGAATGTTCTCAAATTTAAGGAACAGATAGTCTTACTTGAAAAAGATCTAGAGCGTGAGGTCTCATTGCACAAAAAACTTAAACTTGACTATGCAACTTTGCGAAGTGAAAACGAAAAGGTTGTTCGATCTTTGGGCGAAAAGAATGAATTTGAGGAGAAACTCAAAAAAGAAATGAATGAATATCTTTCTCAAGTCAGCTTGTTAGAAGACAAAGCAAACAAGGCAGAAGAGATTACTCGAGCCTTAATTGAAGAAAAAGAGCGTTCAAAGAAGGAGATAGAGGATCTCAAAAGCCAGCTTAAGGATTTGCAACTAAAATTGGTGGTAGTTGAAAACGAATCCGGAATCTTGAGGAAACAAAATAAAGAGCTATCTGAAGAAGCACAGAAACTAAAGAACAAACTATATACCATAAATGCAACAGTTGAAACATTAGAGAAGGAATCAGACTGTTTGAAAAAAGACAAAGAGGCGATGAGCAGAGAAGTAAACGATCTTTATACCCAAATCAAGTCTTCAAAACAGAGACTTGATGTATCAAACAAAGAGATAGAGAGTTTGAAGAAAGAGAAAGAGGATTTAAACAAAAGAATAAATAATGTATCGCAAATCAAAAGTATCGAGTCTTCACTAAAATTAGAGATTGCGTCATTAAGGACTTCATTATCTCATAAGGAGATTTCGCTTAAAGATCTTAATTTGAAGATAGAAAGTTTAGAAAAGCAAAAAATTGAACTAACACAATCAATATCTAATCTAGAAGTATCTTGCAACGGTTTGAAAAAAGAAAACAAGTCTTTGTACAACGAGAAGACAGCTCTAGTCACCAAGCAGGAACTGTCTGTCAACAAAACTAATTACTTGACACAAGAAATAAGCAATCTTCAGTCAGACCGTCAAAGAGTAGTCTCAGAGTTGGAGTCATTGAAATCTAAGCATGATTCTTTAATCAAGGAGAAGTCAAATTCAGGAAATGAGATCAACTCTTTGAGACAACAGTATGAAGAGCTTGCCATGAAAACGAAAGAAGCAACATCTAAAATCGAGAATCTCGAAGACGAATTGACCGAGGCTAGAAATGCATTGCAGGAAAGAAACCATGAAACTTTCACTATAAAGAGACTCCTATTAGATACAGAGGAGCAGCTCAAAGCAAGGGGTTCTGAATACAAGACAGATTTGAATAAGTTACACGAAGAGAATGTGGGGTTGGAAAGAAGCTTCCATTCTAAATTGAAGAGAAAGCAAAGGGAGCTAGACGATATCAAAGAAGCTAACGAAGCCCTGTTGCGAAAGATATGTGACCTTGAAAAGAGCAAAGCAGCTTTGAACAACGTGCTTGAAGAGATCAAATCGAGCAAATCTAGTGTACTGGAAAAAGATGATGGATCTAACACTGTAGATTTTGAAGGAACAATTAGAACCCTTAAAGCTTCGTTGCAATCTTCAGCACAAAAAGTCAAAGAATACGAGCATACAGCTAACTTATTGAGGAAGTTGAACGATGAGTCGAACCTAAAGTTTGAAAGATTAACCAAAAACTATAAGGTTGTAACGAATCAATACAGGCAGTTGAAAGAGCAAGGATTAGAATCGTACAACTCTTCGAACAACTCTCTGCGCAAATCGTCGGTAGATGATACAAAACTGCAACCTTCTGCGAACGTGGATTACTTGAAAAATGTTCTTTTGGGCTTTCTTGAGCATAGAGAGCAGAGAGATCAGCTTCTTCCAGTCATAAAGACAATTTTTCATCTTACTTCTGAGGATGAAAAAAGATTTCTTTTAGCATTAAAATAGGGTTATGTACCTTATATGTAGACGTTGTATGCATATACTCATTGCAAATTTTATAACTTTTATGCTCTAACGTGTAAAACCAAAAGCCTAATATTTCATATTCGAAAACGCAAATAAAGACTTCGAATGCAGCTGAGACAGTTCGATCAAAAGAAAGAGGTCATTCTCAAAGAGATTAGCTCAAACAGCAGTGATAATCCCGATGCGTCTCCCAAGGGCACGATAGATCATTTTTGCATTTCTTTAATCAACATGATAAACAAGATGGATAATATGGTTACCACTTCATCTTGCTCCGGAAGAGTTTCAGTTTTTCTTGAAGGAGTTAAAGAGTCAAACGATAAAATTGGAGCTAAGGGGAATCAAGGACATTGGATTTTCGTAACACATGATCCTGATGAGCTTTCAGAATGGTACAAGAAAATTGACTTCAAATACGAACACAATTCTAAGTTCACAAGTGACTTGATTCCTTCTAGCCGCTATATTCTTTTCAAATTTGAACCTTTAATATTGCATGTAAAGTGCAGGGATGCTAGTAGTGCTGGAAAGCTTTATCAATGTGCTATGAATTGCGGATTTAGAGAATCAGGAATAGGAAGTAACAATTTGGTCGCAATAAGGACATCAATACGCCTAGACGTACCAATAGGCTTTCAAAGCAAAAATGATTCCCTCGTATTATTCGTCACTGAGGAATATCTAAAACTTATTGTAAATCTTTCGCTCGATAGATTTAGAGAAAACTTCAAAAAAATCGACCAGTTAGAAAGGGAGATAGAAAAGATGAGCCATAACAGACAGCCAGAGAGCCAACATGAGTCTAAGGAAGAAAGAAGAGAGAGGAAAATCAAAGAAGGAATGGCTCGTCGAGATGAAGTGAAAGCGCTGAAACAGAAGAATAAGTTATTGGCTATGCAGACCGCATTGGAAAGACAAGAACAAGGATCGTCGACAACAGCTAGCACATTATAGTCCCAAGCTATCGAATTGATCATTATTGCATACGACATCATACTTTGATGTAAATATAGTAGATTATATAATCTGAAGTGACTCATGTACATAGACTCTAAGCGCAACAAAATTTTACCTACACACAGATAATAAAAATTTCATATTTCAAGATTCTCAACTCGAAGCTATAGATTCAATCTTAACCATGGCTGAGGAAGCGGAAAAATTGAAACAATTGAATATTGAGGACGACTCTATCCCCGAAAAAGCTGACGAAGAAGTCATTTTAGGGGAAGATGGCCAACCTTTGTCAAAAAAAGCATTGAAAAAATTAGAGAAAGAGAAGGAAAAGGCACGTAAGAAGGCAGAAAGAGAAGCACAATTAGCCAAAGAGAAAGCCGAGAAAGAAGCACAAGCTGCAAATGATCCAGCAAAAAAGAATTACGGGAAGCTCCCATTGATTCAATCAGCACACAAATCTAATACACAAAGAATCAAGATCGAAACTTTGAACTCTCTGAACGATGGCGAAGAGGTGGTTTTCAGAGCCCGAGTTCATAAGACTAGACAACAAGGTGCAACAATGGTGTTCTTAACTTTGAGGCAACAATCAGAGTTGATCCAAGCATTACTCAAGACAAACAAGGAAACAGACTCCAGCGCTGTTTCGAAGCAATTCGTGAAATGGGCAGGTTCAATCAGCTTAGAATCAATTGTTTTGGTTCATGGTGTTGTTAAAAAGGTTGAAGAGAAAATAAAATCTGCCACCGTTCAAGACGTCGAAATTCACATTACCAAGCTTTATACCATTCGGGAAACACCAGAACAACTTCCGATGTTGATAGAAGACGCTTTGAGATCAGAGGCCGAAGCTGAAGCTTTAGGTCTCCCAGTGGTCAACTTGGATACAAGATTGGATGCTAGGGTTATTGATTTGAGAACTCCAACCAATCAAGCAATTTTCAAGATCCAAGCTGGTGTCGGCCAATTGTTCAGGGAGTTTTTGACAACCAAGGGATTTGTTGAAGTTCACACACCTTGTATTATCCCTGCTGCTTCAGAAGGAGGTTCCAATGTCTTTGAAGTCTCTTATTTCAAAAGATCTGCTTACTTAGCGCAGTCTCCTCAAGTTTACAAACAACAGTTAATTGCTGCCGATTTCGAAAAAGTTTTTGAAATCACGCCCGTTTTCAGAGCTGAAAACTCAAACACGCATCGTCATTTGACTGAGTACACTGGTTTAGATTTGGAAATGGCTTTTGAAGAGCACTACGATGAAGTCATTGATGTTTTGAGCAGTTTGTTCATTTACATTTTTATTGAGTTGAAGAAAAGGTATTCCAAAGAAATCGCTGTTGTTAACAAGCAATTTCCAGCAGAGGAATTCAAATTTCCATCAGATGGTAAAGTGACTAGAATCCCATATAGTGAGGGTGTTAAAATGTTGAGAGAAGCTGGAAAAGAGGTAGGAGACTTGGAAGACTTGTCTACTGAAAATGAGAAGTTCTTGGGTAAGTTGGTAAGAGACAAGTACGACACCGATTTTTACATTTTGGACAAATTTCCGTTAGCTGTTAGACCTTTTTACACCATGCCTGATCCTGAAGATCCCAATTATTCGAACTCATATGATTTCTTCATGAGAGGTGAAGAGATTCTTTCTGGAGCCCAACGTATTCACGATCCTGAATTTTTAAAGGAAAGAATGAATCACCACGGCATTGATCCAACTACACCTGGTATGTCAGAATATATAGATGGCTTCTCTTACGGATGTCCTCCTCACGGAGGTGGTGGTATTGGTCTTGAAAGAGTTCTCATGTTCTACTTGAACTTGAAGAACATTCGTCGTGCCTCTTTATTTCCCAGGGACCCAAGACGTTTATCTCCATAATTTTGTTGTTTAAATATGGTTTAGTTTCGGCCTATTGTCTATGTTTAATCGTCTCTAAATAAAACCTTTATCTAATGTTTTTGTGTAATGACTATTATAGTAAAATGCCGAGCCCATCAATATTAGATAAGATTGTATTATAAACTAAGTATACATCTTTTGGAAAATCAATTCCAGTCTGTTCGAGCAACTTAGGTATCCAAGGGTTACTTCAATTTTTTGTCTCAATCATCACTCTTTAGATTGCATTTGTTGCGAAAGTATGTCAGATAACCACCATAAGGATGGTAATGCTACCATTTTACTCATGGGTCTAAGAAGAGGGGGAAAGTCATCTATATGTAAAGTTGTATTCCATAATATGCAGCCTTTGGATACTTTGTACTTAGAGAGTACCTCAAAGCCCACTACAGAACAATTTACGTCGCTTATTGACTTATCTGTCATGGAATTACCAGGCCAATTGAACTATTTTGAACCTAACTACGATTCCGAAAGACTCTTTTCATCTGTTGGAGCACTTGTTTACGTTATAGATTCTCAAGATGAATATTTGAATGCGCTTACCAACCTATCTATGATAATTGAATACGCTTATAAAGTGAATCCAAAAATAAACATTGAAGTTTTGATACATAAAATCGATGGCTTGTCAGAAGACTACAGGATTGATGCACAGAGAGATATAATGCAAAGGACGGGAGATGAGCTACTAGATCTTGGATTGGAAGGGGTTCAGGTATCCTTTTATCTAACCTCAATTTTTGATCATTCCATTTACGAGGCTTTTTCCAGAATTGTTCAAAAGTTGATACCAGAATTGCCATCTCTTGAGAACATGTTAGATAACTTGGTACAACATTCATCCATTGACAAAGTATTCTTATTTGATATCAATTCTAAGGTCTATGTGACCACGGACTCTTCTCCAGTTGATATACAAACCTATGAAGTATGCGCTGAGTTTGTTGATATAACAATAGACTTAGATGAACTTTATATAGAAAACGACAAAACATTGGAAAGCACAAAACCAAAAGAGTTGAAGTCCATTAGCCACTTGTCAAACGGGTCCGTCTTATACTTGAGGCAGATGATAAGAGGTTTAGCTTTAGTTGCATTGATAAGAAATGATCAAGGGGAAAGTAACTCCGAAAAGTCTCTCACAATTGTTGATTACAACGTTGGGTTATTTAAACATGCTTTAATGAAAATATGGGAAAGCTCGAGAATCAAAAGCAACACAAGCATCACTGAATAAATTACAAAATTTTGATAACAGTTATATCTATTTCATTGATTTCCATGCTGGAAAGAACATCACTTAAATCTTGTCAGGAAATCATAACTGACCCATAATTATTTAAATTAATTAATGTACATAACGATCTTGTTTTAACTCATTTAACGTAACCATCTCTGTAATGTCGATTTCAAAGTAAACGAATTTTCGTATAAACGAATCCCGGTACAGTTACCAGCATTCGTAACCACCGTCAACCACCAAATTGGTACCTGTAGTAAAGGATGACAAGGTGTCACTAGCAAAGTACAAAATAGCACCAACAAACTCTTTTGGCTCGGCCATTCTATGCATTGGAGTCTTAGAAAGCCACGATTCTTTCAAATCAGTATGACCAGAAATAACATTTCTAGTTAATGGTGTCAAAATGTAACCTGGGGATAAGCAATTGACTCTAATGTTATACTTAGCCCACTCACAAGCCAAAGACTTAGTCAAGTGAATAACGGCGGCCTTGGACATATTATACATAGATTGTGGTTGGGGATCATTAACAACCGATCCAGACATAGAACCAATCAAAATAATAGATCCCTTTTTGTTGTTTGCGATTAATGGCCTAGCAAAGGACTGAGAAACATAGAAAGCACCTAAACTGTTAACCTTCATAAGGTTTTCAGCATTGATTGCTGGGTACTCTTCAGCAGGGTAGTTTTCAGTGTAACCAGCAGAGTTGATCAAAATATCTGCAAGTTTTCCGTGGTGCTCGTTAATAGCAGCAAAGGTCTCCTCGACGCTTTGCGCGTCACCAATATTACAAGACCAGGCACTCACAGTACCAACATGAGAACCAGACTTCACATTCTGAACACCCCATGCATGAACTGATTCAGCCTCGGCTTTGGTCCTCTCTAAATTCATATCAATAAGTGCAACTTCAGCACCCTTAACAACAAGTGCTCTGGAGATCACAGCAGCCAAACCACCAGATCCTCCGGTAATAACTGCCAATTTACCATCAAGCCTGTCGCTTGGTACGATGCTCTCGTAAGGTACGTCTGTGTATGCGTCAACCATCTTTGTGATTTATGTTTTTAGTTTACAAGTAG
Source organism: Priceomyces haplophilus (assembly GCA_001599895.1). NCBI lineage: Eukaryota > Fungi > Ascomycota > Pichiomycetes > Serinales > Debaryomycetaceae > Priceomyces > Priceomyces haplophilus. The sequence goes on along the minus strand of BCIF01000002.1, from coordinate 977,934 downwards.
GATGTGATTCTAGAAAATGACCCTACCAGCAGATGTTTTGAACTTGTTACTTCAATAAATAAAGTATTGACAGTATTGACAACGATTGTAACTTAAGTTTGCTGAGTTCTGTCACTGCTTCAGCAAAAAAAAATTTGTTCCAGAGAATGCTTCTTATATACCCCGGATAAGCATAGAAAAAAGGCGGACCATCACATACATGCTACAAACGATAAGACGAAGAAGTTCCGCGAATATTACCGACCGGACTGCATATCAGTTACTAACATTTACTAATGACGATGCGCACTTTAGGGAGTCATTCCAGGCAGCTAACGATGAGCACAGCAGTATTGGGTGCCGGCCCGCGGTAAATTTAGGGGTAAATGACTTGCACACATGGTGGTACGTATTTGTGAAAAAAAGAAAAGACGAAAGTTGAGAATTTGCGACCTTAGTAAGGCGGGGGTGGTGAGCTCTGTGACCAATTTCCATGTCGACCATTGCAACGACACGTAGATGGACGATCACTACTATTGTCTGACGGTTGCAATCGCACGGTATATCTCAGATTCAGCGGATAGCCTATGTGTGAGTTTGGCAGTTCAGAGGGACAAAGACTAGACTTACAGGGCATCGACATTGGCCTACAACGATTACTCCGAGAGTTCATGTACAGGATTAAGATGACACATTCATTACCGAAAATCTGATGCACGCTTGAATGAGAACCCGGCAATTCTTTTTTTCAGCTAAGCCGAGAAGTCGTCCGCGATGAGATCGTAACAGAAACACGGCCCTGTATGTAGATGGAAAACTGGTCAGCATGATAAGGTATGCACTAGATTCTTCAAGGAGGAAAGTCCCGACAACTGCATCATTGTCTTCCATCAACTTTTATAGAGAGGAATTACAGATTCTATGTGACAGGGCAGAGGCTCCTCTCTCAGTAAAGAGAATTCATACAATCGCGTAGTTGGACGGGCACCTCGGAAGCCAACAAGAAAATTTGCAACCCGCAACAGCAGTTCTGGGGAGCGTCGGCCGGTAAAATTTTCTGGTGCTTCGGTGACAACGTCCAAGGCGTTTTCATCAAGCCACGCTCAACAGCCAATACTCCGAAGCTGGTACATTAAGCCGTTCATTGTACCTGTGAAGGAACAGAAGATGCTCGGTCGAATAACAAACAAGATTCCGATATGGCTGACATATTGATTATTTCATATTGCGGCCATTGATTGCAGGGCACAACATTTTACAAGACCTAGAAAAGTGCAATGTCGTTTCAAAAATCTATAATTAACAATATGTCTTTCGGGGCTTAAAAGACCAAGGAATAGAATTTCAAACCATCGCTTGATTTGATCTGTATAACATTCTTTTCAATGTACCTGATGTAGGCAGGCCGTACGGGAAACACGAAGAGAATCGTTCATACGAACGGCTTTCATGATCTCGGCAGTTTCTCGGAGAGTTTGACCTAAAGCAGGTTACCTTGATTAGGGAAGATCTCCAACGCATAGTAGAGATACATAATAAATCTGCGGTAGTTTTGATCTTGCACAACGCCTGTCACTGTCGCAATGAGTTCTGGTCTTTAGTGCACTACTTAGTCGAAAGAATCGTGCTCGTATGCTTCTTGCGCATCTGAATCCTCAGGAGAATTTGAATTACTACCAAAATTAACCTTAAATGTCATCAGGTGTCCAACAAAACAAGCGAATACTAATAACTAGAAGTTCAAGAATAGTCTATTAAGAGGCATTCACTGACAAATTATATAAACTATTTCAAGTTATAAGAGCCTTTTGTCGGCAAATTTATAACTAGATGTCTAAAAATGTATCAATTGGTTGTAACCCATCAGCTTAGTCACTGCTTTCAGAGTTTGCGTAATTGTAGAGATTTGACCATCTTTTGGGTACGATGCATGTCGAACATTCTTAATGTCTTTTTCGCTGGTAAGAGCGACTACCCTACGCGAGATCATTCTTTAGGGACATCCTTCTCGTCGTCATGACTCTGAGCGTCTCTTTCGGTCAGATTCCTCGTAACTTCTGCCATTTGATTTTGCATTTGCAACCTCTTCAAATTCTTTTCATCCCTCTTTGCTTGTTCTCTATCCATTCTCCTGTTAGCCCAGCCTCTCAATCTTTCCCCGTACATCAAACAAAAAATAGGAAAAGGAATTCCCAAGGCCAATGCAATAAATGCACACATAGTATTGCCCCATCCATAACCTAACCTTGCATACATTTTGTTGGCAAACAAAGGAAAGGAGAAACCAAACAACGATCTGAAAACTGCAGCAGCAGCAACAGAACTTGCTGCGAATCTTGTATTCATATCAATTAAGTAGTTCTGAATAGATTGGAACACGGCCACCAACACGAAACCAAAAATTCCAGCGCCAAGAGCAGGCATAATCCAAGGAAGATGATTATGAGCTGACCATCCGTACCATATCAAACCTATAGGCATACCAATCCCAGAAGCCAAAAGAATAGGTAGTCTGAATTCGGGTTTGGGCACACCGCCATTCTTCACAGTCATTCTGTTGTAAATATACTTCATTGCTATGGTGAAAAAAATCGTTCCCAAAATGAAACCAATACCCATACTCATGTACATCAATCCAGCGATTCCAGTGTTGAACCCATAAGTTCCCTCCCAAACAGAAGGAAAGGTAACAACCATCAAGTACATAAAGCCATAGGTAAATGCCATGAAAGATCCTAAACCAATAACCATGGGATGAGTGAACAATAACTTGATTGGTCTGGAGACAGATACAACAATCGTATCCCATGCACTTTCACCATTTGCAATTTCAAAAATTGTATGCAAATGTTCATTGCCCGTCTCCTTCCGTAACCACTCTGCCTTCTTTTTCAACAATCTGGGAGAATACGTCTCTTTGTAAAAAATAGTGCCAAACAAAGCAACCAGTCCATTAAAAATAGCCAATACCCAGAACACCCAGTGCCAGGAAGTGTTTTCGACAATAAAACCAGAAATTACAGGCGATAAAATAGGTCCGAGGGAGGGACAAATAGAATAGAATGCCATTGCAATCAACCGTTGATCACTGTCAAATAAATCACTTAAAGTTCCTGCCCCCACATTCAACGGAGCACAGCCACCCAATCCACCTAGGAATCTGAAAACGCACAACTGTGCCGGGGTTTTAGCCCATCCACAAGCTAAGTTGAATACAAAGACAATCCATATAGAGATGTTAAGGACAGGCCGTCTCCCAATTTTGTCACTTTCACTTAGAGGTGCTATGATTAAGGGCCCCAAGGCCCAAGCTAGTACCATTATTGAAACACTGAATGATTTAATGAAATCGCTATGCATATGCAAGCTTTCAGAAATTTCTGGCATAGCAGCAGAGGGAACTGAAGATGACATCGGCGATACCAAAGTGTACAATGCAACAATCAATGTTTGTAAAACCTTTTGATGCATAGGCCAGTTTCTCGGATACGCTTCATCGTCCTCACCTTCCCAAGTCACCAACTCTGGATCTACCGAGCTGAACTCACCCCCAAAGTCTTTGGCTGGTACCGATACATCAGGTTGGTTCTCATAAAAGCATTCCTTTTGCGGTTCCTCATCTGCCCCCCCCTTGAAGCTAATCGATCCTTCCTCATCTTCCGTTCGACTTTTCACCAACTGAACACGTTCGGAGAGATGATTAATGATATTTGACCTTGTCTCAGACCTTGCCAAGTTTATATCATTTTCGTCCATATCCCCATAGATTTCACGCTTAGTGTAGCTCGTAGTATACCTGCTCAACCCATTGGAATCCAACGACAGAGCCCGGGAAAACGTTCTCCTAACCGACTGGTAGTTCAGCCCATTAAACGATGCTACTGAACCTGATCTTGTACGTTCAGCTTTCAGATCCTTCTCTTTCTGTCCTGGTTCCTCATAAAGCGGTTTCACTTCCTGGTGCTCTGCAGACTCTATAGAAGAAGCTAAGGATCTATTGGAATCTAACGTATCTGACGTTTTGAGCGCATTTTCATCCAGATGGCTTCTAGCAGACTCAAAGGAAGCCTTTCTACTTCCGTCATTGGACGAAGACATGCCGTTGACTATGCTAGTTAACTAATGTAGAAAATCGTCAGTATTTTCATGACATATTGTTATTATAAAAAGCTTGATGACCATTTTGAGCACTGATACAGGCTATCCTGATAATATGCCACCCTAAAACGGAAATTGGCCGTCAAATGCCGAGATAGAGGCCAAATAAGCTTTGTACACCCAATGTGACAGCGATAGCATCTTCCTACCTCGATAGTGCTCATTAACGTCTCTCGACTACTACCGTGTTATTCTTGCTTTTACTCATCACGAGAGCCGGCATGGATGTGAAGTCTCAACACGTTCGGCTCCAATTGGCACTTCACGTAGAGTAATACCGATTGAAAGAACTTGAATGCATGCAGGAGCATGTTCTAGGTGTTCATAGGATGAGTTTACATAGCAGAGCTTGAAATTTCAGCTGCTTAACCCCCAATGCTGGAGTTTTCAATGAGTTCATGAAAATTTCTCGGACCAGTCACGGCCTCCCACCACATACGCCTTCAAGAGTGTCTTACCTTTCCACAAACGGTCGCTCGATGTCCCCTTGGTTTCCCGACAGGTAATTGAGTTAAATAGAAGCAGCACGTGATGTAAATTAAAGTTTTCAAGATAGAATCATTCAGAGAGGCATCCACCTTATCAGACGACATATTAAGACACCGCATCATAGCCATGTATAGCTTTTGTCGCTCCTAGGAATTTTATTCCTGTAGAGTACGGCGCCGCGATCACTGCTTTTTGGAAACGCGCATCCTATCGTTTGGCTCACTCGTTCTCTCGTATTTTTGTTCTTTTTGTGTATCTGTTTTTTATTTCTCGTTGCCGTCGTTTAGTTCACTTTTCTTTCGTATAACGCTTCACGTTTCTTTTATTATGTTCCACATATAAAGCAAGCGATTTTTAAATAATTTAGGTTGACCTTTGTAACTTCAGCAAAATGGACGTAAGGTAAGTGTAATAAGAGGGATGGTCAAAAGATCCGTATGTGAATACTTCTGGGCCCTACACCAGCAGGAAAAAATATGACCACTATGTGTATATTGCTCATTTTCACACATAAATATGAAGTCAGAACTAACATCATATCTATAGAAGTAACGTTTATCATGATTACTCTGGGTTTTCTCATGCCACTACATTTATGGATTCCTACCATAATTTTCAAAAAATCGACAGTTTAAACTTTTTGGAGAAGATATGGGGAGCGTACTACTACTACCTAGGAAATGATTTGTTTGCCACAGGTCTCTTAATTTTCGTGTTGCATGAGACAATGTATTTTGGAAGGTGTTTGCCGTGGATGATTATTGACCAAATCCCATATTTCAGGAAATACAAAATACAAGACACGAAGATTCCATCCAACAAGGAACAATGGGAATGTATGAAGTCAGTTTTAATTTCTCATTTTCTTGTTGAAGCATTTCCAATATGGTTCTTTCATCCATTGTGTCAAAAAATTGGAATTCGTTTCAATGTTCCTTTCCCAAGTCTTAAGGATGTCTGTCTTCAATTGGCAATTTTTTTCGTTTTGGAAGATACCTGGCATTACTGGTTTCATAGAGGTTTACATCACGGTGTGTTCTACAGATACATCCATAAGCAGCATCACAGATATGCAGCACCATTCGGATTAACTGCTGAGTATGCTCATCCCATTGAAGTCATGTTATTAGGATTTGGAACTGTCGGTATCCCGATAGTATGGTGTTTCCTCACTAGAAACTTGCACTTGTTCACTATAAATCTTTGGATTATCCTTAGATTATATCAAGCAGTCGATTCTCACTCAGGGTATGAATTTCCATGGTCTTTACACAATTTTTTGCCCTTTTGGGCCGGTGCTGATCATCATGATGAGCATCACCGTTACTTCGTTGGAGGATATTCATCTTCATTTAGATGGTGGGATTACGTCTTAGGTACTGAAGCCGGTCCTCATGGTAAGGATGCAAGAGAAAATTCCACAAAGGTCAGAGTTGAGAAGGCCATCAAGAAAGATTAATCGCATTCATGATTAATCAACGTTAAACCATACACATTAAATAATAGCTTCTATCATATTACTATATGTATATACCTTATAAATGATTTCAATCTTCGTTCCGATTCACCCATTCCATAAACTCACGCCTCTTTTCATGAATATTGATGAAGTCTACCCGGGTAGAATAATGCTGGTAATCGTTTACGCCAATTTTCTCATGATTTTTAAGAGCATGTTTCATTTCAATAGGCATCAAATAGTTCGTTTCAGGGTATAACTTTTCGTTTTTGATAGAGTAAAATGGAGCATTTTCAATGGACTGTATTGCCCCAAAGCCAATAATTATAATACTAATGATTGTTTCTATAATTATATCTAAAGGTAACTTTGCCTCTATTCCGCTTGCCTTTGTCAAGTGGTAAAATTCGAAGGAGGAATAACCCGCATGCACAAGAAGCATAGTACCAATAGTGTATGCTACAAGCGATCTAGTCATTATGGATGCCACGAGCGGAGATATCGTAGGTGCTTTGCTGCTGGTTGAATATGCTTATTTAAATTCAGCCATTTAAGTATTTTCAAATTCGGAATGCACTATATACAGAAGTGAAAAACGAACACCCAACATCGACTTTCTTCACGAAATGCATTCAAACTGAGATGTGAGCAAGAAAACAATTGAATAACAGTCACCGATCTCATTGACGAGTACAATGCTATACTAATTTTAAAGAGAGTCGAGGAAGAGGAAAAAATCGAAGCATCAATTGCAAAGTTTACAGTAGTGTTGAGTTTCTCCACTATTTCGCATCAGTTTATGATAGCTCCCATAAACATGTTATTATGATTCAATGTACAAGACCCAGAATCAATGCATATAGCATACTATACAGATGGATGTCACGATGTTATTTACAAAGCATACAATGCGAGTTTAGGCCAGCTGTAACATAACAACTAAGTGATCTGCCTTTTGCAGTTATTGGTGATAGTCTCTTCTGCAGTAAGAAGCTGGCCTAATGCGTCGATTGCATGTCTATAATCATGTACTGCAACTCAAAACTACATCTGAAGACTGAACCTCAAGTCTTCGGTTTTCTTGTGCTTTTCTCGTTGTTTTAGAGTATTCCGATCTTTCTAACACGCATTGACCTGTCACTCGACCTACAACTGCTAACAATGACAGTGGTATGTGGAGATGTCACCCGGTCTTTATTTGCGTATGCTAAAAGTTAATTCTTGAGTTGAGACCATACACAAATGGAGCGTACAGTTTTGCCATACGCCGTACTTGAACTTTACAATGCCAGTCTAATATTTGCACAGTGTACAGGTGTCTATCGGAGTTCTAGTCGTTGTATGTTTTCGTCTGTGGAGCTACTTGTGATTTTATGCTACAAATTTTGGTCACTGGGGTTTTCTTTTTCACGTCATTTACTATCGTTGGTTTTTGTGAACGGGTCATCAAAATATGAAAATTTTCCCCAGATTTATTTACCTTTTGATCCACAAATCGAGCAACCATAAATAAAAAAGCAAAACTTAAAAACTAACCTTCAATAGCTGCTCAGTTTGCCAGGATATTGCTAGTGCATGAGTTTTTGGAAAGTAGTGTTTGTTCTCTTGTTCGTCTACATAGTGGTTTTGTAAGGACCAGGGGAAATAGGTATCAATCTTCAGTTAAGAAAAGGCCCCAAAAGAAAACGAGCTAGTTTTAGTAATGAGATTTGCTTTTTGGCTAACAGCTTTTTTTGTCACACTTGTTGGAGGACTCTATATTCCTCAGGGATTGCCGGATACGAGCACGAGCCAGATCATACAACAGATCTTATCTTTGGGATCACTAACGTCTGTGTTTTCTATCGACGATAAAGGGAGAGAGGCCCACACAAAGTCGGACTTGGAGGAATGGATTGATAAAGAGACAAAAATTGCCTTCAAAGGCATTTTGAATAATATAAATGGTATTAGTGAGACCTTAGGATCAGATGACATCGCTAAGGGTGTTGTTCTTGCCTCCCCTTCAAAGGTCTCTCCGAATTACTTTTTCCAATGGGTCAGAGATGCCGCATTAACGGTGAAAACCTTAGTTCTTTATTTGGACGATAATGGATTTCTGGATTTGAGGATTGCGGAGGTTATCGAATCCTACATCGAAAATCAGTATTATATCCAACGCTTAAGTAACAGGTCAGGAAAATTTGATGATGTTGATCGCTCTGGATTAGGAGAGCCAAAATTTCTCCCTAACTCAAAACCTTTTGAAGAAACTTGGGGTAGACCGCAGAGAGATGGCCCCGGTCTCAGAACAACTACTATCATTACGTATTTAAATTTATTAGAGAAGCATGGGAAGAGTATTTCGAATGATTTTTTGAAAAGTCCAGAATTCATCTATAAAGAAATTGTCAAACCTGATTTAGTTTATGTTGCTAGGAATTGGAATAAAGATGGTTTTGATCTTTGGGAAGAGATCGAAGGCCACCATTTGTTTACTTCATTGACGCAACTCAGGTCTTTGAAAGAAGGGATTCTTTATGCAGAAAAAGTAGGAGATATTGATGAAAGCTTCATTTCAGAATTGAAGCAGGAATTTCTGTCTCTCAAAAAATTTATCGAAGCTGATGCTGGATTTGATATAGAGTACAAATCGCATCTTATAGAAACTCCAAAGCTTGCTACTTCTGGTGATAGATCGGGATTAGATGCTGCTATATTGTTAGGCACCATTCATTCCCACAATTACGATTATGGAGATTATTCTGATATTCCGTTTGATGTGGACAACTTCAAGCTTTTGAATACATTGAATGCAATGGTTGCTGATATGAAGGTAAGATATCCCATTAATAGATTCAACTACCATGATGGCGGCGGAACTGGGTTAGGCAGATATCCAGAAGATATTTATGATGGTTATGGGAGATCTGCTGGTAATCCATGGTTTATCGCAACAGCTTCAGCCGCAGAAATCATTTATAAGTTTATTTATAAATTGACCAAACTGGAGCAAGACTTGATTGTCAACGATATAAGCTTCGAGTTTTTGAGGGAATTTTTGGATTTCGATTCTGTCTTCAGACCATCTGTTATAAAATTCGGCTCCCCCAAATATAGTGAACTTTTGAGAAGATTGTGGGCTTATGCTGATTCTTTTTTGGAGGTCGTTAAGGACCACACGGATGCAGAGGGACACATGTCAGAGCAATTTCACAGATATCATGGATACATGCAAGGTGCCGAAGACTTAAGTTGGAGTTACAGTGCTGCGTGGAATGCGTTTAGATGGAGATCTAAGACTGTCAATCTTGTTGATTAGATTATATATGGTAGTTGATGTTTTTTTTTCAGTGTGAATCATTTTTATATTTGAGTGAGTATTAAACGCAAAATGTTATAAGAACCTTTACGATATAGAGTAGACTAAGCACCAGGATCTACATGGATGGATCCACTTTATTCAAGGTTTCGAAGACTGATATGTTAGGAAACGTACGATCAAAGCCCTTGCGTGTGTAGTTATGCGTAGATCTATCAACCAATTCCTCTAATTCAGAGTCATTCAAAATTTGTTCATGAACATCTTTCCCTTCAAAATATGGGTAGTCGTATGATAAGTCTTCAATTTCTTGTGTCCGTTCCTGGAAAACTTTGAGCTCTTTGGTAAATTCGAGAATTTCTCTTAAATTGGATTCCTTTTTATTAAGAATTCCTTGCAATTTATTGAACTTGAACTCTCCCATTTGAATAACTAATTTTTCCAAGAATCTTTTAGAAGAGCTTTTGCTGATCAATATCTCCTCAAAAGAGTTCTTCACGATGAATCTGTAGATCTTGACTGGTTTGGTTTGTCCTATCCTATGAACTCGATCGATGGCTTGCAAGTCTATCTGAGGATTCCAATCGTTGTCAAATAAGATCACCGTATCTGCTGCCACTAGATTAAGGCCAAGCCCGCCTGCCCTTGTTGACAACAAAAAAACTTGCTTTTCTCTGTCTTCTCTGAAACTCTTCATTTGTTCCTCTCTTTCGTCTTGAGAAGTAGACCCATCTAGTCTACATACTCCAGTTCCCTTATATGTAAACCAATCATGTAACAAATCCAAAACTTTTGTGAATTGAGAAAAAATCAAAACCTTATGGTCAGGAAAAAGCCTCACACACAACTGTTCCAAGACTTTAAACTTTGCAGAGTTATGATAAAGAGCAGTCATAAAGTTCTTCGTAGTTTCTGGCGCCTCACTTTTGGGAAACGGTTCATAAAAAACATATGGTGAGTTGCAAATGTTCCTCAACTGCATCACCGGATTACGCAATGACAAACTCTTCATTTCTTTATAGCCAGCTTGAAAATAAAATTCCATTATTCTCTGTTTTCTTTCCATTCTACTTAAATCTTCACTGTTCCAATCAAGTGTGTTGCTTGTATAATCTTCAGATATATCTGGAATATGAAATTCATCATCCGAGTCAGCCTCCTTGAAATTGTAACTCCTCTTTCTCTCGTTGACTGAATCCAACGCAAACTTTCCAGATAAAAAGTTTTCCACCAATACAGAATCCTTGGGGAATTGGAACATGTCTCTATAATTGTAATTGATATACTCTTTCACATACAACTCTACCAACGATCGAAATAATTTTCCTTCCAAAATATCACCATAAATTTTCTTCTGCAACTTCGAGAGAGGTATATAAATTAAATATTCTTTCTTGGGGGGAAGATCTTTTATAACATCCTTCTTTAAGCGTCTCAAAAGAAAGGGCTTTAATATCGTATGTAAATTACGGATTAAGCTCTCTTGCATAGTCAACTGTACAGCCAACTTAGCTTCCTCGTCATCTTTCAAGTCGTTTTCAAGACGCGTCAATTCATCAAAATTGAACCACTGTTGGAAAAGCGCCAAATCATGAAAAATATCAGGAAGTATGAAATTAAGTAGCGACCACAACTCATCAAGATTGTTCTGAAGTGGTGTACCTGTGATTAGAAGTCGATTAGCTATATTTAGCTTCTTTAAAAATCTGATCAAGACACAATTCATATTTTTCAAACGATGGCCTTCGTCGACGATTAAGTATTTCCATACAATACCGTTGAGCTTATTAAAATCTTTGATAGACACTTCATACGTAGTTAAAATGACATTGTACTTTTCAGATAGCTTGAGAGAATGTCTCTCAGATTTGGACCCTGTATATTTGAGTACTGACAATGATGGTGCAAACTTATCAAGTTCCGAAAGCCAATTTCCGATTGTAGAAAGGGGAGTCACCACCAAGAAAGGACCCGATATACCATTTTCAATGAGAAAACAGAAGAATGATATACATTGTAGAGTTTTTCCTAAGCCCATCTCATCGGCTAAAATGCCATTTAAACCGTTCTCGTATAAAGTCGTGAGCCAATGTAAGCCATCCAATTGGTAGTCCTTCATAATTCCACCAGATAAAAGCTTAGGTTGTTTTTGAGTATTTTCAGCTCTAGAGTGCTCGGTCTTCTGCTTCTTCGCCCTTGAAGCACCTTTACTAAGCATTTGTGTTATATCATTTTTGGGTTCTCTTGACTTCTTACTACCTTTACCATTTACTTTGGGATTATCATTATTTTGTATCTTATTAGGCGGATCGTGAGTTCTTCTGTTTATTGCTGTCGCCAAAATGTTTTCCGATATGATCTGTGAGTATATTTGAGATCTTTGAATCAACGTATTCAAACGCTTCAATTTGGTATCTTTAGACAAGCTGTTAAAGTTTTTCTGCTCATCAGTAACTCCCTCTTCAGGTATAAGGTCTTTGAGAGCTGATTCATCTAAGTCTTGCCCTGTCGTCATAGTGGGTACTAAACCAGAATTTTGAGATGCTGTGAGCCATCGCTAGGAATATTAAGACGTGTATCTCTTAGTTAGCCATAGTCACGTGATTTTATGTGCAATGATTGCCTATCCTAGGAGAGTCAGCCAGATGTAACTGTGAAACTCGTAAAGCCTACACGTGCTTTGAGAATTACCAACCTCTTAAGAGTGTGAGACCATCCATCTTCGTCCGATAAGATCTAATTATGACTCTAAACAGAATTTTGTGCACACCGATTATGTTCGCCTTTGTGCGAGCTTGGATTTATATTAACGGTTTCGAGCGCATATTCTGATCTGCCTCTGAGTCGCCGATAAGATGACTAGTCATCTGATGCTTTCGACTAGGGTTGGTATACGTTCACAGAGAACACCAAGCTAGAAATACTCTCGTCTCAGACAATGTCGCAAAATCGTTGCAGATATGCTCGTACTTCTCTCTTTGTATTTTATGCTGAGTATTTCACTAACCGACCACGAAACCTTCTGGTGAATCATATATTGTTGAGATATGCCAACTCACTTACGCAATAGGCTTGCGCTTCGGTTCTAAGCAGTTTTAGCTGTAATATGCAGTGATATTTTCCTTTTCATCTATCACCCTCATAACGGTGAGAAAAATTTTTGAAAATGAACACATGCACTACCTTGGTCCCATAGTGAACTCAGTAAAAGTACTGATAGCCTGCAGCTAAAACGATTACGTCGTTTGAAGTGCATTCGTTGGCATCATACTATAAAATTGGTGTGGTTTAGGATGCCAACAACTAAGAAAATGATATAAGATGAAAGGTATGCTCAGACAGCCTCTGCGACAATTAGGCAGAAGTTCTGTCATAATGGGCCGAGAGAATATTTTGAAGCATTTGCAAGCAAATGGAGAGGTCGAGTTGCCAGACGCATTGCTAGGAAGCACTTCATCCACACCTTCATCCAACGCCTCGTCTCCGTTGTCCAGGGATGGATATCTGCCACAAAAGATGGGCAATTTTCCATTTACGTTAAGCAAGGAGTCTACTGTGCAAGACTACTTAAACAACAACAGATATTACGTTGACTCCATTAAACACAACTATAACAATCATGTATTTGACACTAACGGAAAGGGTCAGACACCACATACTTTATGGATAGGATGTACAGATTCCCGTGCTGGCGAATCATGCTTGGCTGCATTACCTGGTGAGATCTTCACTCATAGAAACATTGGCAACATTGTGAACTCCAACGATATTTCTTCACAAGGAGTCATTCAATACGCTATTGATGTTTTGAAGGTCAAAAAAGTCATAATATGTGGTCATACCGATTGTGGAGCTGTGTGGGCAGCTCTCTCGTCAAAGAAGATTGGCGGTGTATTAGATCTTTGGTTGAATCCACTCAGGCATATTAGGGCTGCAAATTTAAAGTACCTAAATGAGTTCAACCATGATCCACATATGAAAGCCAGAAAATTAGTTGAACTAAACATTGCTGCAAGCGTCACAGCATTTAAGAGACATCCATCAGCATCATTGGCGTTGAAAAAGGGTGAAATAGAGGTATGGGGCATGTTGTATAACGTTTCTTCTGGGATTTTGGAAGAAGTTGAGGTACCGGATGACGAATTTCAAGACTTGTTCCATATATATGATGAATAGACAAATCCCGTAGTGAGATTCAATGAAACAGAAAGTAATTTGTATATTAGATAGAGTAATTAAACATAAAATTCTTACATATGACGAATAGATAAATCCCGTAGGGAGATTACAATAAAATATAAAGTATTTTGTATATTAGATAGAGTACTTTAACATAAAATTTTTAATGAGTGATTACCTGTACAGTGATAAGATCAGGTTGATTTCCAGTTCAAGTTGAATTGACCTTCTGGGACTATGAAATTCTGAATTTCTTCGAAAACTTCATCGACAGTGTTTGCAACTCTGATGATTTCTCCATTCTTGGCGCTCACAAATCCATTTTTGATAGAGTCTTCGACGAATTTCAAAAAGTTATCATAGAAACCACCAATATTGAATAAGACAATAGGCTTGTGGTGAATGTTGAGTTGAAACCAGGTTACAACTTCCATCAACTCTTCCATTGTTCCATATCCACCTGGCATGGCTATGAATGCGTCAGCCTCTTCACCCATTAATCTCTTTCTGGTGTGCATATCAGAGACCACCGTGGTTTTACCGTACTCCTTTGAATCAGGAATTGGTGTCAGCCCATCGTGATTGTTGATGGATTCTTTCAATTTTTCGTTGAGCTCGTTCTCGTCCACTCTTTCTTTAGAGACGAGGGCATCAGGAATAATTCCATGAACGTAACCGCCGTTGGTAGCACATGCTCTAGCTACTGCACCCATCAAGCCAGTTGATCCTCCACCGTAAACCAATCCCCAGTTCCTGTCAGCAAACTTCTCACCTAACTTTGTGGCGTTGTCTGCAAAAACGTTGCTATTACCGAAAGAAGAGCCACAGAAGACACAAACTTTGGTTGTGATTTTTGAATCTGAGGAAGTCATGTTAGGTTGCTTATCTAGTGTTCAAATGTATTTATTTCAAATCTGTTTCTGATTCAACTGTATTAGTGACGTAAGTTGAAGTAAGGCTCTATGAGAATTGTACCTTATTAGATGATTGTTGGACTATTGATTCTAATATACCATAAACAGATTATTTAACTTCAAGGAAAAAGAGCTCAGATATATAGTGATGCCTGAGATACATCACTTTAATTTGCAATAGTTATCTCCGCGGGATATCCGTGCAATCTTTAATATCTTTCCCTCCTGCCCAATCGAGAGGCGGAAATCACGCAATCATGCTACAGTTCCTATGTTATCTGAGAAGGTTTTTAGAAGAAACTATGGAAGAGTACTTTGAATCGATTCAGGAGAGTATTCCCCTCGCTCTTTAATGCTGTCCCATAACTTCTTCACTATGGCCAAGTGCGCGAGAAATGAAAAGAAGTACCCGCTAAATTTTGCAAATTTATTACATAAGATGACCCTACATGCAGTATAGGCACGTGCGCCATCGTGGGAACTGTAGAGCGTGCAATTACCGTTTGTTAAAAGCATCCCAACCCTCCGGATCCGAAAAGTTGAAGCTACTATCGACTGTAAATGCTGACGTTGTTCATCACCTTGGCATACGAGTTGATATTTATCCAGTATGTTGTAGTATCGCTTTAGTAGTATTATGGGGGCACTACTAGTAGGATCAGCAGATATCTAGTGTAACGTAGAATGAAGCTCTATTTAAGTTGACTGCTAAGACGCGATTGCAACGTGATCCTAGCGTTAAAACAAAGGGTCCCTACTCAAAGTTCTACGCGGTTGATGCCAAAGAGCATGGTTCACGGGCCAAACAAGACAACTTTTGCATCTATTGACGGTTGTCGCGCAGCAGAAGATTCATAAATACACCTATGGTAACTGGAGCGTCATAAAATGAGTCCGCGAGAAACCAAAACATATCATTGTTCACAAGATCATTGTTCTGCAGATCTTCCGTATTCTTCGCTGTTTGGTACTGCCCCTTCGCCTTAGAACCCTCTAGCAAATATCGCTGAGGTGAAAGCTGTCTAAGGGGATCCTCACAGAAAGTTATAGGTAAGCTGACGACCGACCTTTGGAAAGAACATCTCGGATTTCGTATCGATAGCCCCTGTTACTCCATTAAATTGTTTCGCTAGAAGAACTTTTGGTGTCTCTGCATCATTAAAATCTTTAAATCGTGTATTCAATATTTTACGCGCTCCCTTTTTCCATATTTAGACTTCGCAGCCCAACTCACTTGCAGATAAGATACATGGCTGCGAGTTTATTTTTATTCGAACAAAATATTTAAAGGCTCTTTGGCTTGGAACTTACGGAAGGAGCACGAGGGGTAGCTTCTTGAACTGTTTAAGATCAGGGTTCTGGATTTATATATGAGGTTGGTGAAAGCACCAACGTACGATTTCTTAAGTTTGATTTTAGTCTACTACGTCTGCAAAACTTAGGCTGGCAATTCTAGAAGATAAGACCCCTTCGTCATTTTGAGAACACTCATCACGAATACTCTTATACTTTCACAATGGAACAAGATAAACTGCTTGGGAACATTCATACCATGGATCTGGACACTGAGTCCACCTCGGAATACGAGCATGATTATTCTGAGCTCATAGACGTCATATCAATTCACTCAGTGACGACGGGTACTTCATCAGTCCATTCGGACAGTATGATTTCCAAGTCATTGTATCCAGAAAATACCTTCCACCCCCAGATAAATGAAATATGGCATCAAAAGCTATCTGACAAATACTCGAACTTGCATAACATCTTGGACTGCTTAGGGGATATGGCGGCCCAGGAATCGGTGATGTTGAGCGAAGAGCTCACAAGGTACTTTACCGACGTCAGTAATTCAAAAGCTGGAAATACATATTCAATTCCAGTGTTCAAAATGGACAGACCATTGAGATCGCGATCCAGAACAGAGAAATAAATTTACAATGCATGTATTCCTTCTATTGGATCACGTTTTACTGAAGCATTAAGCTTCTTATATAGTATTTTCTTAGTGCTAAATTCAAGAACTGAAAACTATTCGTAAGTACTTCAATTAATAATTCAATTCGAATCGTCGCGACTCTTGATGAGTCGAATAATCGAGAGAAAACTTCGATAGAAAACTAGCTTCTAAATGGTAAATTGCTGAGTGATGACTTTTGTTGACCCAGAGGCTTGGAAGTCTTTGAGTTATTTGAACTATTATTACTCAACTGTACTTTAGGTTCTCTAGGTTCAAGATTCAAAGATAATTGATACTGCTCAGATATAGGCGGACATTTGTCCATCCAAGAGTCTAAATATTTTTGAACTTCCAGGACTTCTTGTAAATTGTAAGCTGTGTTTTTGAAGCGGTCTACCCCTTCAAGGATTTCAAAAGTTTTTGCTCTTTTAGCGAAATTGAACATTCTTATCCTGTTAGTAATAAAACCTGGGTTGCCATGATACACGAAAGTCAAATCACTTAAATATACCCCAAAAAACGGAACACATGGCTCTGATCCCACAAACTTGAGAATGTCTCGATACTCATTGAAATTTCTAGAGGAGTTCATTAACTTGTTCATGCCTTGTAATTTGGATAACGTCTCCTGGCTAACGTATTTCCACGTTTTCTTCAATCTGTGAATAGGGGAAGAATAAAGGGCAGATATTATAGCTGTCATTGACGAGAAATTATTATACTGGCGACATTTCTCTGCAACTTGAACAAAATACCTAACAATCTGTACTCTTTTTTTGATTTCACTTTTCCTCAAAATCATATAAGCGACAAAATTGGTCAACTGGTTGGACTCTTTAATGAAATTAGTTATACTTTCAATGCTATCAGTTAAACCAGACTTGGGGCCCCATACTTTAGCCAAACAAGCAAATTTCGAAATTTTAGAATACAGCTTGAACTCCCTAATAGTAAATTGCCTTGCCAACTCAATATAGTCGATATCTAGCAATTTTAGCTTTTTCCTGTAATTTTTCAACAATGGAGCAGGAGGTTTCCCACCGGGGGTAGATGGATTTCTCTCATGGCAAATTATCTCGCCATTTTGGACTTTGATCAAATCATTGGCTACAATCTTTCCGATGGAATAATTTTGAACTTGGGGACTTTGTGCAAAACTAAGCCATTTTCTAAGAACACTCTCGTTATAATAAGAAGTGGACCAATGCTTTTCTAAAAGAAGTTTCATTATATTCAAAACTCTCAATCTAATAGGATTTTGCTTTTTCGATACCCATACATTGAATTCTTCGAAACTTAAACCTTCGGGTGGCTCCATTGAAAATCTGCCGATTAGAAGCTCAATCAATTCACCTATCGACAATATTGTGGAGAACGTCAATAAAAATGCTGCAATGAAGTTACTATCGTATACATCGTGGTGAGTCAAATGAGACACCAAGGCTTCTTTGGTTCCCCCTTTTATGTTTCCTTTGATGTCGAGTAAAAGATCATACTCCTCATCACCTTCCAAATACCAAGGAACGCCAGACGATGTCTTCCCTCCGTAAAATGAGGTATCTTCCTCAGATTTCTCAGAGAAAAGAGTGTTATTTCTTTCCATCATCAAAAGTTGTACATTCATATCCACATGCATCACCCTTGTAGCATAATTTAAGATCGTTTCTCTTTCGTCTACCAATTGTTGGACTAGCGATAAAAGAGTATTTAAAAAACTGATAACATCTTTCAAGTGCCCAGATAGTATTGTATCCGGATTCGAAGAAATAGCTTCGCCTTTAGATTTGTCGAGATTCTCCATCAAAATATTGGCTAGCATAATTGAAATTCTTTCTGGATCTTGTTTGACAACATCACGATTGTAAAAGAGAGGGTGATCATCCTTGATACTTTTGAATACATCCGGATCGTCCAACGTCAATGACTGAGTTGCTGTGACTATTTTTGCAATTATGTCGTGAAAATTTTGCTTGGCTTGGAAGAACTCCAAGACCACAGGGTAATTGAATATGACCTTGGAACTTGTTCCTGATAGAAGTTGGTCTTTGTCGGTGTCCCAAATTGCCGTTTCATCACCGCTCAAAGAATATTTTTTAATGAACGAAAATATTGTAAAGTCGAATGACTCCACGATATCCAACATGGTTCCCGCTTGAAACATGAACTTGTATATAAGTCTCAATATCTGGTTGTTTCTCTCATCTTTTAAGGAATCGTTATAATATTGAGTTTGCTTTTCAGGATCTAAAAATTGAAGTGATTCCTTGCAAATCAGTATCAAATCATGACTCAAACTTTCTAAATTCAAGAAATTTTCACTGTCAATAACAACCTTTGAATGCGCTTTGTTTTTCAATTCATCTCCACCCACGTTAAGAACAGGATTAGAAGAGGAAAGGAAGAAATTGCACCAATTACCACCGTTAAATTCGCCGCTAATGAATCTGGTGTATAACTCGGGCAACACGTTGAATCTTTCCTCGCCGACTTCATTGTCAGAATTATCAGAGACATCGGATCCAATATAATCTGAAATTTTCACCAGCTTACCTTTCGTGACTTTTAAGAAAGTCTTCGTTATACCTACTACATTTTTCTTGATGTTTTCGATCTCACTCTTAATTTTCGAAAGGTACTCCGAATCAGATTCAAAGTCCTGTGAATTTTTGTTAAGCCTAACTTTTTGAAAGTCATCTTTTATTGAATCCAACTCATTTGCATCTATCCTTATAGTTGAGGATGAGTCTATGGATTTATTTTTGGTAGCATCGATGCCTGGCTCTTTGTTCGACATTTGAATTTCGTTTTTGACGTGATTCTCTTCTGCTGAATCTTTTCTTTCGGTCATAACGCTCAAGCGCAAAAAACCTAAAATATGCAATTGCGAGAATGAAGTCAAGATACGCTTTAACCTCTTTTTGATGGGTGCCTCGTATTTTGTTTTCAAAAAATCATTGCTAACTAAACGAATAGCGCCGAAAAGAAAATTGACTAATATATTCAATCCAGTCATATGTGTGGCAAACAAAGGCCTGTCGTAGTTCGTCAATGAAATCAGTACCAACTCCAAAACGTAAATAATTTCGTCTCTCAATTCTGTCCACTGACTAAAATCTGTTGTTTGCTTGTAAAAAAGGCTTTCCATGGCGAAAAATGGCTGTGAGAAGTGATGATATGATGAATTTGCGCCAATGTTGTGCGAGTTACTAGTCGAGGATGCATTGGACTCTCTTTTCAACGGGTCAAATGACGCAGAGGAATCTGACCTTTGATCAAACGCGCTCAACGATTCATTTGAATGGTAAGGAACAACTGACTTATCTGCCAAAGTTTCTTTTTTGGCCACTTCAATAGGAGGCAAATCAGCAGAAGAATGATAGGTAACCAAAGGAATCGATTTGCAATATACATGCAATTGATCACAAAAGAAGATGAGATCGCCTTCAGTGGTGCATTTGGGTAGCCACGACGGAAGTTTATTTTTACTCCTTAAATACTGTTCGACCAATGCTTCTGCTTCGTCAAGATTTACGACATGAGGTTTGAATATTGGAATGTCTTCAGCGAATGAGTTATTGTGATCATATGGACTCTGAGTACTAACTGATCGAGCCAATACATTCTCTACTACAGAGCCAAGCCTCACGTTTGCGGCATTGTCGAACAAATTTTCATTAGACCCCAGAGCCACTAGTCTTGATTGCAAATGCTGCAGCTGACCTGATGACAGAGAAATTTTTGAGTCTGAAGGTGAGCTCGTATCAGAGCTTGCGAAACTAACCACGGAGTTTTTTCTGGAATTATTTGATTGACTGCCCTTCGTTTCGGAAAGATTCTTCTGCAAAAGATTGGTGAAAGATGGAAGAAGTACATTGGCTGCAGTGTTAGCTGCAGTTATTGTATCGAGCTCTCTATCGTCTTTCAGCTTTTTCAAAATTGGCTCAACATAGTTTACCGACCTCACATAAGTATGTGGAAACCAACCTCTCAATATTTCTCCATTTAGGTTTCGAATAATACCATCGAACCAACCTGTCTCAGACTTATCTAAAACATATATTGTATCTCCCAATTGCAAAGGTAAATGTGAAGGATGAGTACTAGGAAAGTCATAAAGTGCTATCACAGTGTCTAACAGTTTAATTGTCTGTTCCGTATAAGTACTTTGATTATTACCGTGATTAGGTGTAATGACATCTGGTGCCACTTCATCAGCATAATCCGGCATGTTACGTACCAAGCACCAGCTCAACCTGGAGTTAGAGTAACTTCTTGATATGACTTAAAAATAATAGGCACACTGAGCTATCAAATTGACTCGAATCTTCCTTATCTGTAATCAGGAGCAGCTATATCTGAAAATATATCTTCATTTTAATGGATCTTGAGGCCCTGGTACTGTGTGCACACCATATTACTGACATTGTCAAGTTTGGATGAAGACACTGTAAACAGAGAGCAATATTTCGATAATTAGAAAAAATTGAAGTGTAACTATTCAATCGGATCATTCAGCTTGTCCACATAGTTCCCTTGATCTAGGATATTGAAAAGGATCATTCATTCTAATGTTTTTGTATGGACCTGTATATAAGGTTTAGCCGGCCTGTATTCCTTTTAGATAGAATATAGGAACAAGTCCTTTAAAACTCCTGACTTGCTGCACATACTTTGAGTTCTCTGCGTAAGCTTTGAGTCACCCACCAAATCTTTGATTAATAAGGCCACGGCGATAGAAGGATACTAGTTTCGAGATCAATTGGGTATGTCTTTGTTCTTCAAGGCTCCGTTGGATATAGAAATAAAGTTAGACAACGAACACACTAGAAAGCATGTTGAGATTAAATCACCGCAAGGCAGGATAGATAGTCTACCCATCTATAAGGATGGAGAGTCGGTCAAAGGCTCTGTCACTATTAGGACCAAGGAAGGCAGAAAGGTAGATCATCTAGGTGTCAAGGTTCAGTTGTTAGGAGCGATTGAAATAAATTCGGATGGATTTGTATCTGATGAATTCCTTACCATGGCCACAGAGTTGGCAGCACCAGCTCAGCTCTCACATCCAGAAGTCTACCAATTTGAGTTCAAAAACGTGGAAAAGCAATATGAAAGTTATAGAGGTAAAAACGTAACATTGAGATACTATGTTAGGGTAATTGTTTCAAGAAAGTCTGCGTCAGAAATCAGCAGAGAAAAAGAACTCTGGGTTTATCAAATAACCTCTCCCCCCGCTTCCAGCAGTGATACGCCAACCGTGAAGATGGACGTCGGAATAGAGGATTGCCTACATATCGAATTTGAATACCTGAAATCCAGATTCTCATTAAAAGATGTGATTATTGGACGCATATACTTTTTACTAGTGAGGTTAAAGATCAAGCATATGGAGTTATCATTAGTAAAGCGTGAAACGGTTGGAACTCCCCCAAATCAAGTAACCGATAGTGAGACGGTGGTTAGATTCGAGATAATGGATGGTGCACCTGTGAAAGGAGAGACAATTCCCATCAGGTTGTTTCTTGGTGGATTTGGGCTTACACCGACATACCGAGACGTCAACAAAAAGTTTTCTACGAGAACCTACCTATCGTTGGTTTTAATTGATGAAGACGCCAGAAGGTATTTTAAACAAAGTGAAATAATTTTATATCGTGACTCATGAGATCCATACGGTAGTAAGAATATGTCCCGCTTCTATCACGTATTTTTTCACCATATAAATACCTTGAACAAAACTGTATTCCACTTTTTTCTTACTTAGCTCTGTATACAGAATATATAGGTAACATGAAGATATGAAAGTAAATTTATCATCATAATTCTGACCATAACTGCATTGCCCCCTTTTTAAAGACCCAAGAGTTGTTGATTTAAGCTCTTGGGCAATTTCAACATTACCATTGTGATATATTGTCTACTTATATCTTAAAACTGTGGGAAAAGACTGGATGGCCATCTGTGCCACCATTCAGACACCCAATTTTCAATGATTCAATTATAAATGATTCTGTACTTCTAAGCCAACAGTTGACCGTTAAGCCACCCAGTTCAGAGGAAAACAAGAAGAGCAACCAAGTTGTGTCTGCTTCTGCAGCAGGTATTCGAGCTTTGGTGTATCAACTACAAGCTTTGTACTTGCGTACCCCAGTAAAATTATTTAGACCATCGAGATTCGATTATTTAGCATATGTCAGAGCATTGGCTGATAAGCATGACAATATCAACCTCAAACCTTATAGGTTTCACACACACTCGTCAATAGGTATGTTAGTGAGCGTGATAAGGAAAGAAGGCTGGAAATTTATTCCCGATCAGGTCATCCCTCCATTAATAGCGAACTCTGCTACTGGTTTGATTCTATACACTAGTTATTTAACGGCTTTGGATTTTGTTGGTAATACTTACATTGATGTCTGGAAGGCTGGATTTATAGCAGGCGCTGCTCAATCGTTAGCTGCAGCACCCGTGGATGCCATATATACCAGGCTGTCAGCTGCTGAAATGTTGAATGGCAATCATCAAAATCTTTGGGTTTACGGTTTGAACAAATTAAAGGAAATTGGTCTCGTTGGTGTATTCGCCGGTTATGGTTTCTCCTTGATGAAGGAGAGTTTAGGGTTTGCATTTTATTTTTCAACTTTTGAGCTTGTCAAGACACAAGGGTACAATTTAACGTATAAAATGATAAAGGGTTATAGGCGAATTAGAGAAAACTTGAGGGATAAATTTACATTTGTGATAGATAGCTATGCAACCTCAAACGATGTGCAGAGGAAATTGACCGATTCGAACCCCACAAAAATTTTGAAATCTACATTTGTCCTATTAGCAGGAGCTTCGGCAGCATTCATTTTGATTGCAGTGCAATATCCCTTGACTAAGATTCAAAAAATACATTTGTCTAGATTAGAAGCACTAGATATATACAACTCATCAGCTCACACAAGAAAACCGTTCATCAAGTTGTATTATAATTCATACATTGAGACGTATCTTCATGTGATGAAGATGAAGAACAAATCAAAGCTTACATGGTTCCAATTAGCTTATAAGGGTTTTTTCAGAAACGCACTTACAGCTATGCCTGCTACTTCTGTTGGTCTATTAGTGTTCGAGATTATGAGGACTAAATTGGTCGACTCTCTCGAAGAAAACTCGCCAGCTTTAAATTATTAATATAGTTCTTGTATATATACAAATAGATGGAACATCGACTATAAAAGAATATTCGCTGCATCTAATTTTGACCCGTTTTGGTCAAATAGGCTTCCCAGCCAGCATCCCTGTATCTTTTTCCTTCAATTTCGGGATCTCTGCCTTTACCGAAGAGTCCCCTTCCGACAATAATGATATCAGAACCCGTGAATACTGCTTCTTCAACAGTCCTGTATTGTTGACCTAAACTGTCACCTTTATCATCTAAGCCAACCCCAGGGGTCATGACAATCCAATCATAGCCATTAGCTGCAATTTCTCTTTGTGCAATAAACCCTATAACAAATTCTTTATCTGATTTGGCAATTTCGATAGTTTGTTTCGTGTATTCCCCGTACGCTAAGGATCCCTTAGATGAAAGCTCGGCAAGCATTAAAAGGCCTCTTGGTTCTTTTGTTACTTCATTGGCAGCCTCTTTCAATCCGCTAACAATGCCTGCGCCAGTTACCCCATGAGCATTTGTGATATCTGCCCACTCAGCTATTTTGAATGCTCCCCCAGCATATTGGGCTTTCACCGTATTTCCAATGTCTGCAAACTTTCTATCCTCAAAAATCATGAAGCTATGCTTCTGAGATAATTTCATAAGAGGAACTATCGTCCCCTCGTAGGAGAAGTCATCTATGATATCAATATGTGTTTTTACAAGACAGATATATGGACCTAACTTGTCAATCAATGACAAAAACTCGTCGGTTTTTCTGACATCGACCGATGCACACAAATTCGTCTTTTTTGATTCAATGAGTCTTAAAAGACGCCTCGCAACAGGAGAGGGGTGTGACTCGGCCCTTTCGTCATATGTCTTTGTCTCAGCCATCTTATTAGTTACTAAAAAGGAAGATAAAACCTATTTCTACAAGAAAAATTAGCTCTTTAATAAAATCCCATATATACAGTCCTGATAATATAGTCTAAATCTATGCACCATTCAATGGTATGATTTTACTCATCATCGTATATGCGAGTATTACCCTCGGATTTTTGTAATCCTCTGTTGTACTTTTTTAGTTTAGTTCTTGTTGTGGATTACGTACCTCATTAGAAAGTCCGGTTTGATCTAAAGGTATAGCTTCCAGTTTGGGTTCTGCATCAGCGTTTGTAAGTTCCACCTTTTCACCTGGTCCCTCTGTTGAGTTCTCTATGTTAGTCACAATTAGCTCCAGCTTCAAGTCAGGATATAGCAAATCAATTTTTGACCATGTCAAATCCCAAAGTTCAGTATTTTCTTGAAGGATATCATTTGATTTTAATACCAAAACCATATTTTTGATTATTTCTGAGCCAGACTCTTTGAGCTTGCCACTATATTTGTCACTTAGTTGCGTAAACTTGGTAATGTTATCCAATATCTTCAACCACACATGAGCAATCACATCAGGCTCAAACGTTGGACTGAACTTCAAAAATACCTTGCCTATTAAAACAATTACCTCAACGAGAGTTTTCATGAACCCTTCAATATCTGTTTTCAAAACCTCCGTTTTGGATATCTCAGAAAGTAATGGAAATAGCACATAGTCAAAAATTCCCTGTGCGGTCAACTCATCGTCTAGTTCAACCGATAACACATGAAGCTGTAAAACATTGATGGCATAATTCCTGACTTCCCTACAAGGGTTAAAGCCTTGGTGTGCTAACGCCTGCATCAGAGAGTACCGCAAGTCCTTGTTTTTGAATTCAGAGTTGCCGGAGGTGTGAGCTAACTCAGCTGTCAAAGAAATAGAACACTTAGAAAGTTCTATCAAACTAACGTAAACAGCTTTATCAAGTTCGTTGTCCACATCTTGTTCCCATTGAGATCCCATTGCTCCTAAAGATGATATTTCGTCTAAAAGCCCTAAGATGGATAGAAAGTTAGAAGGAACAACTTCCTTGGGAGATTGCTTAACAAAAATATTAACAAAGGAAAAAATCTCAGCAGCGTGAAGCTGCAGAGATGCAAATAAGCGCAAGGTTTTCCAGTATTTCTCATCACTCAATAATTGCTTGCAGCACCATGCTTCAGAATCAACTAAGGAAATTAACGGTTGAACTAGCAGTCCTCCATTTTTGATTAATAAATTCTTATCTACCTCGTTGATCTCCAGGATAACTTTACCAATACTTACTTCAACCTTTCTTGCCAACAATAATTTATATGTGATTATTCTGAGCTGCCCTTTTTTAGAAAGGTGTTCAGTACGTAATTTGGCAAGTATTGTACTGGTTGTTTCGGAATCATCCAACAATAATGAGAAGCAAACTATAATCTCGAATAAGAAAAGAGTTTCCGATTCATAAAACCTCTTAGTTTCTTCCGAGCTTGTTGGTAACAACTCTAAAAGAAAATTAATAAAGACATTCAAGCTTGAAGACTTAGAAATGCTGTTGAATATACTAGGTATATTGATCGAACTCACACAGTCAATTGTGGATAATGTGGATTCGATTTCTTGATCAGTTGGTTCAGGAGGTTCATCAGAGTAACCTTTGAGGAAGGATGAAAATGTCGATAAAATCCCAGAATTCGTAAGCTTCGCTTTGTTTATTATATAGCGAGGTTTAACCTTAGGCAAAGGACCAAGTTTGAGTTTAGATTGGAAATCAGTAAACAAGTTTGGGTTAACTAAGCAGTTTTCGTACAACGTCAATATAATTCTGAGAATTTTGGACCATGACTTTGTAACCCTGCAATCTGTTTTTCTGATGAGTCTGAATAATACAACTATGGAAAGTTGAGCTTTAAAATCTTTCCCAAACCAGACTGCCATATCACTCACGGTGATGACCTCGTCTTTCTTCTCGACTTTGATTTGGGTAATCGGAATCTTCTCACGGCTGTCATCTGCCGCCGTTTTC
Organism: Priceomyces haplophilus; assembly: GCA_001599895.1. NCBI lineage: Eukaryota > Fungi > Ascomycota > Pichiomycetes > Serinales > Debaryomycetaceae > Priceomyces > Priceomyces haplophilus. Next base: position 951,439 of record BCIF01000002.1, on the reverse strand, counting down.
TCAGGTGCGGACGTCAAAGAAGTTAAATCAGCCAATAAACCAATCAACTTATCAATGGATTCGTCCATGTTGTAATACATACATACATTAGCACATTTGTCGATCGAGGACATCAATCTTGTAATAATATGATCATCAGTAGCCTCATTGAAAACTTGTATCAACGTTTCAATTACCCCATCAATGACATTTTCGAATAGCACTTTATCAAATTGACATATTCTAGTCAAATCAAATTTCACTTCCTTCTGTGTTTGTTTCTCAGACGAAGAGATTAAATTATTCCACGCATCATCAAACCACTTATTTGTCCCGTGGTGTTCTTCTGGCATGATTATTTCTCTCTCTTTTATTGACAGGTAAATTTTTGCCAAGTACCACTCCGGGAAATCTTTTCCGTTATAAACACCTCGCAAGTTTCTTTTGTAATCATTTAAATGCATTTGTTTTTTGACCTGGGGATTGTGCAAATCGGTATTTAACAAGATGATTGAATAAGATAGAACAAATACCGAATCTCTATCTGGACGGACAATCTCTTCACCAGGAGGGGGCTCAATATCAGATGACTTTTGACAATTGACATATCTCTCTGCAAAAAGTTCCACAATACGCTCGATTTGTTGTGATTCCCCAGGTAGTCTAAAAGTACGTAATAGTATTCTGAGAGCTTCATCTACTCTTAATTCTCTAAAATCAAATAGTTCAATGAATACTTTGAGCAATTCGATGTTACTCGGTTTTGCAAGGAACTCTCCCAAAATCTTTTTGTTGAGTCTTCCAGACTTTTTAAAGAAAAAGTTAGCCAATTCTACAATATCATCAGCATTAGATATGAACCCGTGCACCTCCAATGCCTTGATTCCTTGCTTGGGGTGCTCATTTAACAACTCTGTACATTTGATGAATTCTGTTTTTTTATTCCTGTTCTTAATGAGATCAGGCAAAGGAGTATCAGTCAAGAGAATATTTGACGATTTTATTCTATCATTAACACCTCCAATGAACGATAAGATTCCTTCCAAACAAATTGGAGGTACCGTGTCCGTGGTTATTAAAGCAGATTTTGGTAATGAAAGCTTGCATAAAAATTCAATCATCTTGGTGGATAAATCAGAGCGATTGAAATCACAATCGTAGTCAATGAATAAATGGGTAAAGAATACTGGTGACCTAGTCCAAAGTAGAGACAATGACTCTAAAAGCATCTCTTTGGAAGCGGGAATTCTGCTAACAACTAAATCACCGCTTATCGTATCATTTTCACTTTTCTTAGCGTCTGGAAGAATAGATTTAAACAAAAGTGTAAACGTCAATTCAATTTGAGACTGAAGCTGTCTTCCTAAGACAATGGCAATCGTTGAAAAAAGTTGTAAAGATACTTGTAACAATGGTGGAGAATCTGTTGTTGTGATTGTCTGTAAGACGTGCTTTGACACAGGATCTGCTATAAGGCTCATTAAAGAGGGGTGTTTCGGAATTTCGAGACCTGAAACTTCGACAGCGGTATTAATAAGAGAAAATGCAAATACTCTTGTACTTTCCATATGCTGATACTGATTTGACGGAGAAATCATCGAGATTAAAATACCTAAAAACTCATTAATGCATAAAATCCCAAATGGTTCCTCGGATCTTTCTTCAAATCTATTATCGTCTTTTGTCTCTTCAGACGACTTGGACGACGCGGATAGTGGGGCCTTGTCGCTCATATCTTGTTCTTTCTCGTTCACTGTGGGCTCTTTTGTCTCAGTCCCTCCAATAACATCTTCGGGCAATCTAGTATCCAGAAAATTTGTTTTAATTCCCTCAGTTGGTTCCGGCTCAATATACTTGAGTTCACTAAAAAGACGAACCGTAATGGAGAACATTGCCATTTCTGCAGCTCTACGTAAAACTTCGCTTCTTTTTTTGTTACACGCCAACGATAAACATGTCTGTACTACCTCAGATATAACCTCATTTGGGAGGTATCTAGACAACGGGCTAGTCATGATAGCTTCTAATAATCTCAAAACTTTAAGAAGAACTGAATCATCTGAATTCTGATCGGCAGCCTCAAATCGGCAATGAGTAAGAGATGATATTATCTGGATTAGTGAGCTCTGAACATTTTTTGATCTGCATGAGATAATTTCATAGTCTAGGAATTTTGAAATTGCGTTTAGTGACAAAGCAGTTATATGACCTGAGATTGACGAGGACTTGATGACCAATAGAAACGGTTGTAGCAATGTAAGACTGTCGATCTCATATAAATTCTTTGCTTCGGTGAGAATTGTCCTCAACTGCAAGAAGTTAGACAACAACGGATTATCGTTGTTGGGCCTGTTGTTATTAGACAAATTTGATGCTAAATTGTTTATTGGATCATCCTCTCCGAAGAAATCACCCGCCCCCAATATTGCAGCTACTCCACTCTGTGACCATCTCGTCATTTTGCGCATAGCTGAAGAAATAGTCATGCACTCACTCACCATCAAAGTGATAGGATCAATGGCTACGCTGGGCTCATTTCTGTCGGTAACAATCAGATTAGAAAATGGTCTTCCTGCGAGGTAGTGATTCGGAAGCTGGGTACCCGCCATATTGATTCAATGATGCTCAAAATCGTGTTCTGATTTGTGATCGCAGATTTTAGTATGAAATGCTAATAACTTCGATTAAAATCTCAGTGACAAACAAATTGTACTGATCAGTTATTGATACGTAATAACTGTTTCAGCGACTGTTTGAGTTAACGCGTGAAGATTGTTTGACTGTACTCTAGTAAGACCCTTCTCGAATATTTATAATTTTAAGTCCTCAATGAATTGGATGTTTTGGCGTGTTGACGATTACACGACATTGAGATGATCGAAGAATATAAAAATGCCAGCAGGGCAAACGGTGCCAAAATCAGCGAGTAGATATATTTATGAAAGCGGACAGGCCGTGTGGAGCCATCATACACAGTAAGCTATATCTTTCTAAAGTAGTAATTTTTGAATGAGGTCCAAGCAAGTCTCCATTCCTTCTGTTGTAGTTTAGGATTGACAATATCAAAGTCGAATTTTTCGAGCCTCTTTAGATAAAGCGATGATGGAATGGAGATCATGAATGGAGTAAAAATAGCATCAGGAATTCCCTTTCTCCACCGTTTAGCATGTTTGTGTAAATAAGAATCTTCAGGGTGCTTATGAAGAATGTCTTGGATCTCCTCCTGAACTTGTGAAAGTTTGTTTCTGGCAGTAAGTATATGGTCATTTGCCACAGTGGCTGTCTCGAAGACAATGTTGCGTAGCTTTTCTCTGATATCTTCCACTTCGTCCTTGTCTTGCACATGGCCCTGGGTAATCCTCAATAAAGATTCCTGTGAAAGGTTATATTTAGTCATCATATCAGTTGGTAACGTCACCTGGTTCCTCGTAGTTGAGTAGTAGTTTATTCCCAAAATCATTGACCCCACTGCACTTGCCTGCCCTATATGAGCAGCGATATCGCTGACAAGGCTCTGTAGGTGTTCAGAGTACTCCAAAATACTAACTGCTGACGGAGAAATTGAGGGTGATAACAAAAGCCCTTGTGTCAAGTAGTTGAGCTGAGAGTAGGTTCCCTCTCCATACGAGCAAATTGACTCTACTGTGTCAAAAGACTTATTTGCTAAAAAGTGTCTCCTAGTTTGCAAGAATTGATGAAAGTAAGATATATCCAAATTCATGTCATTTTTCAATGCACCTCTTAACAAAATTGCAGTAGGTTCTCCGAGATCCTTGTTAGAATATGGATCACTGAATACCTTTGAGATCATGTCGCTCCAAAATTTGAATTTCATATCAGCAGTTGACACACCTAAGGTACTTTTCAATTGGTTTGATGCCTGGGAAGCAGTCGATCCAAAGTTTTTCCCCCCATCGTTAATTTTGTTCACTTCCAAATTGAATGCCCTTATCGATAAAAAGGCATCCCTTGCTGGCTCGGGTATATATTGCGACAAAAGATACGAAGATCTATCTTGTTGCTCTAGGAGAGCATATATGTTTTCTCTTGCGCTAAGATATTTCAGATCATTATGTTGTTCTGTAGAGAATGCTCTTAGTGTTCTGAAGACTTGGTACCTTTTCAGAGCACTCCGGCCATACATACTTTACTGAAGCGTTACTTCTATCGACAACTAGTGAAGAAAGTGCGTAGAGAGGTGACATACCAATTTTGTGTCGATCTCACTTTGAGAATTATTCTCATCTCCAGCTTTAGCTGCATTATCACGTTATCAACTATGAAGATTGAAGAGGTTAGACTGTGTGCTTTTCTTGACATATCTATAGGTGGAAATGTGACTGGAAGGGTTGTTCTCGAACTATTCGACGACTTGGCACCAAAGGCGTCGAAGAGCTTCTTGGAACTTTGTAACAGTGAAACAGAGAAGAGTTATAAAAACGTATGCTTTCACCGAGTCATCAAAAATTTCATGGTTCAATCAGGTGATTGGAGATATGGTAAAACAGATTTAGTCTATCCTAATGAAAAGGTTGGCACCTTTAGCGAATCATTTTACGGGCCAACATTTGAAGATGAAAATTTATCAGAGCCTATAGACGAACCGTTCAAGTTATGCATGAGTAATAATGGCAAAGACTCAAATGGATCACAATTTTTCATAACTACATTTCCAGAACCACATTTGAATGGTAACCATACAGTTTTCGGAAGAGTTATTCATGGAAAGTCGGTAATTCGTGAGATGGAAAGAGTGCGTACAGATGAAAACAATTTACCTATGAAAGATGAAATAATCGTTATTAATGATTGTGGTCAATGGAAAGAAGGCATGGAAATACCAATTTACAATGCTAGCTACGATACAATTGGTGGGGATGTATATGAGGAATATCCTGATGATGACACTCACATTGACAAAGATAGTTCAGAATCTGTCTACAAGGCCTCCGAACTTATAAAAGAAAGTGGAACTTTACTTTTCAAAAAGAATGACAAACAAAACGCATATTTCAAGTATAGGAAATGTTTGAGATACGTCATGGAATACATACCGGATGAGGATCAAGAACCGAAATGGTATCATTTATATAATGAATTGAAAAGAAAGTTGTATTTGAACTTGTCTTTAGTCTGTTTACAATTGAAACAATTCGAAAGTTCTCTCAATTATTCAACATACATCATTGAAGCTTCTGATGCTTCAAAGCAAGAGAAAGCAAAATCTTACTACAGAAGAGGTTCAGGGTACTTTGAATTGAAAGACTTAGGGAGGGCCGTCGAAGATTTCAAGCAAGCAAATAGGTTATCTCCTGAGGACATTGCAATTAAAAACGGATTGGCCAAAGCTGAGAGGTCAATAGAAGACAAAAAGAAAAGAGAAAAAAACAACTTTGCAAAGTTTTTCCAATGAAATGAAAGATAAGTACTACCACTTCTTTGATGAATCATCAAAAGCTGATGCATGTATATATATATATTTACTATGAAAATGATTTATGACTGTGTGATTCTATTTTCAAGGGAATGATCGACCGATAGCAGAATCGAGTATCTAGCTGGTCAGCCATATGGCACTTGCGTTTAAATATAGTGGTGAATTGGGTACTTTACTCGTCATCCATACTTTCATTAATGTTGGCATTATTGTCTGTGGTATCAGTATTTGTAGTCTCGGGGCGTTCGGCATTTGAGTTAGGCGGAACATTTCGTCCACGTGTATTATTAGAATCAAATTGTTGGCCATTGCTTACTAGACCTCTTAGATTCAAGTAGTCTAATGTTGACTCTTCTGACTCGGCTCGGTCTGTCAGCCTTGTCTCGACTCCGCTAGCAGACCTTCTGCTTGAAATACTCGTCGGAAACAAACTTTCAGTGCCCAGACTCAGATTTGGCCTTCTAAGATATGCTAATAAATGCGATATCACGCTATGAGGCCTTTCACTTACATTATCGGACTCTCCATCAGTAGCACCACTCGAATTTCCTTGGTTCGTCATATCATCCCTTAGTCCGCTACCCGATCTCAAAATTCGGCCTAACGAAGATAAGCCTGCTCTACCCCCATTCTGGTTGCCAAAGTTCAAATTTTGTATGATGTCTGAGAATCTTTCAGATCTATCTACAACCGTGAAATTTTGCCGGAATCCTGGTGGATTGTTAACCCCATTTTCAGTTGAACTCAATAATGACTCCTGTCTGTCTGATCTTTCGTCCAAGTTCGAGTCTTCCACCGGCGCTCTGCACAATGGGCAAGTTTTATGATCTTTCAACCATTCAAACAAACATGATTTGCCAAATATATGACCACAGGGCATTTCAATTGCTAAATGTTCAAAAGTTCCCTTGAATTCGGAAAGTGGAGTTTTTCCATTTTCGTGGGACAGGAGGGTAGAGTCTTCTGTATTTGAAGATGACTGGCGATGTTCGTTAGCATGTCTACTCGAAGTGCTAACATCCTCATTATTGAGTTTCTGTTTCTTCTTTGCGTGTAAATGTTCATCGTCGTCATCGTGTGCTAAATCTTCTAATGCATCATCAATGCAACTCACTCCTTCTGTTGAACCTTTGGTATCAGTATCTACAAAGTCTTCAAAGCAGATTGGACATGATCTTGTTCTTCCTCGGGCCACGTCAGACTTGATCGGAAACGAATTAAGGGTATCAACGGTAATGCCTTTCTCCTTACGTAGACCATTTATTATTGTCGAGTATGCCATTTGAGTTGCAAGTCGAATGAACTCTTGTATCACATTTGGATCTCTATTTGATGAGTTGTTTGGTAAAGTCATGATTAGTGACCCGGATCTATTCGGGGTCAGGGGGTTATTCTCATCCGAGAATACATAATTCACGGTGATTATAATAGCTCCGCTGTTGCTCGCATCAGATCCTGGGAAATTGGCCGTTGTAGTAGTGGCTGTGGCTGTGGTCGATCCGTCTATCCCTGTTGCTCTGTCCATTGGTCTTATGCTCACGACAGGGGTAGAACCTTCGGCAGAGCTACCTTGCAAGGAAGCATTACTTTCAGCAACATCACCCCTAGTCCTGGAATTCATTCCTAGTACGTTGTCCATAAATCTTCCAAAAATTCCATGGGACTCTCGGTTATTCGTCGTATCTTCTGTAGAATCCCCGTTCTCGTTGAAAGCTCTTCCGGATGCAAAATCATGCGATGATCCCTGTTCATGCTCATCCTCCTGCCTATCTCTGTCGAGATTACCGCTGGAGCTAGCCATGTTAGTATTTGTATGGGTGCCCCAGTTATTATATATAAGCTCCTTGGGAAAATTACTAAGCGCCTTCAAGATAACTTACTTTTCCATAATACAGTCGATGATCCTAGGGATCGTGTGTTTGGGTAAAAGTCTATATGAAGTATTTCTTGCTATAAGGCTTGGTCCCTCCACCTTACTTCAAAAAATCAAGTAGTTTATGTCAAAAATCGAATATTGAAGTCAAAATTCACGTATAATTATAAATCAGTTTATTTGAATGATTCTGGAAGTGTTCGGTTTTGTGGCCTTAAGCAACCAAAACTGTCACCTAAATTTATCATGAAATTTACAGTTTACGCCGTGCACTGAAGCTTGAAATTATACAAAACTACTCCAATTGAAATATTTTGATTGAGTTGTAACATTTATTGGCGTTATTTTGAAGGTAAACTCTTGAAAATTTTCAGTTTTGATCTTCAAACAAGAACTAAACACGAAAGAATCAGAGTAAGAATGAAGATGAACGAAATTGAAGAAACAGATTTAGAAGACTGTCCAAATTGTCCGGACTGACCAGAAGCTCCTGTTCCACTAGGCTTGTACCTACTGGTAACCCCTACGTCGGCTGCGGAAAGGGTTAGAGCGCTATCAGCATATGTAATCGTTGTTTTAGGCTTTCCTTCTTTATTTTTCGAATGGTAGGATACACTTGAGATATAATCTGGAGCTTTTTTTGCACCGGGGATAGAATCCGATACCGCTTCGATCTTTTGCTTATCGGAGTATCTGGCTTGTCCCAAAGAAATGGTCAGGTCAGTCAAATCCACAACCATATACGTACTTCTCAAGAAATTGTCTCCCAATAGCACATAAGAACCACTTACCAACTCATTAATACCTAGGAAGCATTGATCCACCCCCTTTATTAACATGTCTCTGTACGGCACTTCAATTTTTTTACCGCTGAAATTAAACACAAATTTGTACTTTTCAGAACTGGTGCAGTCGACGATATACAATCCTGCTTTGTCAGACCATTTACCTCTAAGCATCCGACCAATCTTGTTGAGTAAAGGCGCAGGAAAGTGACTTAAAGTCGAACCAGTATCCAATAATGCCCTGTAACTGTTCTTGGTTACTTCGATAGATTTTTTGTCATCAGTGAATTCAATACCACTCAACAGTACTTGTATTCTCGAGTACGACTCGATTGGTACGGTGGCCAATTCACCTTCAAACTTTTCACGATCGACCCCGCCAAACAAAATGTTACCTTTATTAGAGTTTGGCCCTCCCAAATAAACGGAGTAAAGTGTTTTTTGGATGAGGTTTTTTCTTCGCAATGCAGATGGTAAATTGTCGTATGTTGATCCACTTTCACCGTATGTAAATCCTATTCCTAGAACACCAACATTGGTATTTGTTTCATTAACAACAGCAAATCTCAATGGCACAGTAACACTATTTAGGGTGACATAATCAACGCCATAAATCCCTGTAGATGCAGATCCATCCAAGTAATTAATTTGGAACTCCTCTGAGAATCTTCGAAATGTTGATGACTCGTTGTCATCAAATGTACCATGATCTCCACATTTTCCAGCACTAGTTGGTTTTGGTTTCGACGCAGATGAAGCGGTGCTCCCTTTGTAGTAGCTATACTCAACTACACTGTTGTAGACAGAACCTGAAGATGCAGTGGAAAAATCGTAAAAATCGGTACTGTCTGTTTCCTGATATGCAGTCGACTTGGTGGTTTTCTTTCCAACTTCATACGAAGCTGCGCTCGAATAGTAATCATCGGTGAATCCGGTCGGTTCTGTTGACATAGTCTCGATGGTATTATAGATGTAGTCACTATAACGATAAGAAATACTACCGTTATCGTCATCTCTTTTCTGTTTCTTTTTTCGCTTGATATCTTCAACTACAACGATAAGAGGGTCATGCTTCAATGACGACTCCTCGCTCTTGGATTTGTACCTACAAGTAACTTGAGATGACATAACCCACAAATCAGATGATCCAGTATCGATGACGACAGATACTTTCTCCTTGTTGGAACCTATTTTCAAATCTGCCTTGTAAAACAATTTTTCCCGTCCAAGCGATTCAATGGCATAGTCGTCATCTCGCCTTGTGATGTCTGCAGCAGCAAGTGTCATGTCGTTGGAATGGCTGCCCCTGTAGATATCGAACTCCAATTGCAATACACCTGCCCCGCCATTGAGAGAAGAATCAGTTTGCAACGACGCCACTAACGGCAATGAGCTCAACAACCAGTACCACTTCATGTTGACCATACGCCTGCGTGTCAGTGCCTCAACTGATCTTCGGATGGCTCATGATATATAAGCGGCGCCGGATCTAATGATTTTTCGCAGCTACAGGTTCCCCGTGTGAGATCGCAATCTCAGGTTGTCCTACGGTCCATTATATTCCGCAAAAGGGTCGACGTTCTTGGCATGCATAAACGAGCCCAATTGGTAGTCGCCAGGCTCTATTTTAATTCGAGTAGTCGTGCCCCTTATTGTGGTTCACAGGATTTGCATGGCTTCCCCCATTGAGATGACCTTGACGTCGACCTAAGCTTGGTCGTGCGCCCTCCACTGAAAAATTTCCCCCAGACATTTCTCGAGGCGTTTCTCCAGGCAGATCCTGGTTGATGTGCAGCGGCGGAAGACACCTGTGCACGGGAGAAGGAAAGTCGTCTCATTGAGTCTCTTCTTTCTGCCTATGCCGCCTCCCGCTTCTCGTAAGATTCTCGAACCATGTCTCCTAAAGCATTGCTGGACCCGTGAACAAGGGAGCAGTGTGAGCTCTGGGGAGTAGTGCTGCGGAACGCCGTAAACCCGATTTATTATCTGCATTGTCCCTTGCATTTCGAGATAAGCTAGCCTGAGCCTTAATTTGATGATTACGATCTACACGTTCGCCGTACAGAACTGGGAGAGATAGCGGCAATGAAGCCAGGCAAGACGAGTCGTGTTATTTCTTTTGGAGAGGGACGACTGAGAAAGCCGAACACTATAATTAGACGTATCTATAACCAGATAAGAGCAGTTAGCATAGGAAGGAGAACAAAAAAGATCGTCACAGGGTAAATGTGCGATGAGTCACTCTTCTTGCTGCCGTCACCACTGTCCCCGCTGCTTCCGGTAGGACCAGACCCATCCGCGCTGAAGGACGAAATGTCAATGTTCGCGGCTGACGCAGTAATTTTGCCCGATTTGTACGTAACCGTGGTGGATGCTTCACCCTCAGCGACGGTCAGACCCGCAAAACCCAGCGTGGATGAGTAGCCTGCGGCTTTTTTGGCATTGGGGACCGAGCCGCTGATTATCTCAATATCCTCTTTGTCTGTATACTCTGCTTGGGCCAACGAAATCTCCTTGCCCTCCAAATCGAATACAACATACGCATTTCGCAAGAAGTTGTCACCCAACAACAAATAGGGGTCGCTTTGCTCGAAGAATCCCAATATGCACAGTGATCCAGCGTTCAATAGCATTGAGCTGTATGGAACGTTGATAGTCTTACCACTGAAGTTGAAGACGAAGCTGTAGTCGTTGCTGCTAGTACAGTCAACCTCGTAAGTTCCTAAGCTACTGACCCATTTCCCTCCAAGCATTTTCCCGATTTTCTCAAGTAGATCTGTAGGCAAGTAGCTCAAAGTTGAACCACTATCGAGAAGTGTGCGATACTTGTTGCTACTAACAGATAGTATGGACGAACTATCGTTGAACTTGATGGAATCTAAAGCCACTGCCAATCTGAACACTTCGCTGGAGCCCGCGACCGTACTGACGATCGGAACAGTTGCCAAGGTCCCCGAATACTTCGCGTGGTCAATGGCACCGAACAAAAGGGTCCCTGACTTGGCGTTGATATCGCCCAAGTACAAAGAATACGCTGCCCTTTTGATGGATCCTTCGCTTTTCAATCTAAATGGGAGGTTTTCGTAGCTGTATGCAGAGTCGTAACTGTCAGAACCCATGTATGTGACCTCAAGAGCTGGAAGACCAATCCCCAAGACTCCAACATTGGATGAACTAATATTGGCAACAGCAAGCGATAACGACTTAACCGTAGTGCTACCAATGGTAACCGAGTCAGTTCCCCATATTCCCGAGGCTGCAGATCCGTCCGCGTAGCTGATGGCAAAGTCAGGAGCAGAGCTATTTCTATGAAACGAATCAGACTCTTTGGTGTTGAAAGATCCATATTGTGTGCAGGTTGCGGATTCGTATCCACTTCCATCGCTATTGCTACCGCCACTTCCACCGCCCATCGGGCTAACTCCGTCAGGAATGTCAGATTCGGATCCTCCAATAGTTATAACAGTGTAGGTGTAGTCACGGTTGACATTGGATTCAGAGGGCAGATCTGTGGTGGAAGATGGCAATTCTGTGGTGAAAGATGTTTTTTGCTTTGCCTCGGCACGTGCTACGTTGCTGTCGGATTTCTCTTCTTCTTCTTCTTCTTCTTCTTTCAAGGTCCCAAACAACTCTTCAGAGCTTTCCAAATCCTTCAGTGACTCAGACGTTGTTTTTACTACGCATGACACTTGGTGGGACATTACCCACAAATCGGAAGAACCAGTGTCTAGAAGAACAGAGACTTCGTTCTTGTTGGATCCAATTTTCAACTTGATCTTGTAAAACGTTTTCTGGTTGGTTATTGACGTAGTGACATAGTTTCCGTCTCTCTTTTGGATTATAGCAGGAGCATCTGTGTTCATGTCATTCATATTCTCACCCCTATGCACATCGAAGTCCAATCTGATTACGCCTGCACTGTCTTGTGCGGCAACAAGCTTCAATGACAGAATCACCGAGCCCCATATCAAAAGCTTGCTCAACTTCATAATAGTCTATGGTCTATTAATTTTTCAAAACTCAACTCTATGAACAATTTGATTCTTTAGTTGCTTTAAATTTTGGTCCATTCGCTATATGCTTTAAAGGCTATGCATAGATGACTTTTATTTACGCACGCACGACAAACAAATACCAAGACTCTAGATGCTATGCTTTCATGGCAAAAGCATAAAACAAAGCCTCGTAGCCTCCGTATGGCTCCATTAGGACCAACTTTATCTATTGCATGTGCATATTACTGTCATTTCTGTTTGGAATAAGATCATTCAATAGTTAATATTTGGTCTTATTTTTCTTGATTAGAGAGAACGGAAAAGGGTCGGTCGGATCCAACACAACCACCGTGTTATTGAGGATTCCTATTAGCTCACATTATGGTGTTGCTACTACATAGCTCGTGCACGTAGTTGTCCAAATCTACTAGAACCCTCTCTTGCATGGCGTTGGTAAGGCTACCAGCATATCGCGGAAATACCGTGGTCCCCGAAAGCATAGTCAAGCAACAAGTTTGCATCAGCACCAAATTCCAAACTCGTATATTTGTACACTTGTTCTACATGCATGCGTTCTTTCAAATGTTCTCACACCAAAATTTTGTGTGTGAATTCATGACATGCTTTAAACTTGATTGAATTTTGCATCAATTGTAGGATTGCATATTGCGCGTTATTTAAAGCATCAAGAGTAGAAACCCGTAAAATGCCCTGTCGCGCCAAACAATAGTTTTTATTGTCTAGTGGGGTTGATTGGGAGTAATTGCCATGAATTTAACCGTTGAGAGTGGACGATTCTGTCAAGCAAGAGAAGAAACGCTATTGCTTGTGATTTCGAGTAACAACATATAGTTGCATTGTAGATTCCTGCTGTATTACTTTGCCGTCATTTTACATAGTATAACTTGGCTATTAGAAATAGCGCACGTATCATAATTAGGAGCAGTTAGTGTATCACAGTACCTCATACCAAATTTCACACACTTGAGTTGGCTCATGTAGAAGAACACCAATTTGAAACGTCAATGAACTACTCTTAAGCATTTGAAACATGAGTGTATAACATGGAAATCGATTCAATAGATACTTCGATTAGCGGAACCTAGCAGTAGGAACAGAAAGTCATCCAGGAATCATAAAATGAACCAAAATACTTTATCTGCAGCGAAAGTTATAGTAGTCTCAGAAATAGCGTCAGGTAATTGGAAGTTTTTGCAATGTGCTACTCATTCTTGAAATAGCGGCAGATCGCTTTTGATTCTGATAAGCACATACTATCCGTACCAGGTGAATGGTAGTAAACAATTTTCCCCGCAGAGATGATTCCTCTTCTGCTAAAGTGATCCTTACTCAAGTTGCAACTATCCAGCCTTGAGATGACGATTCCCTTAGTGGATCAATGCAGGTAACATGAAATTATCACCCTCCTTCAAAGATGGAACATCAAGATGTTGAAAAAAGTTATTATGACACTAAAGCTAAGCTAGATGGGATTCTCCACTAATTGCATGTACGTCAACCTCGAGTGGTATAATCTTTTTGGTAATAATTTCGGGTTCTGCATATTATGATGTTTTATACCTTCAAATAATAGCTGAAGCACGATGGGGTACCCGTAGTGTATATTAAAGATTACACAAACAACGTATCGTGTACTTTTGACCAAATCTTGTCTGTCCAATTGTATACTACCAATTTTTCATCTTAGAGCTGCTCAACTGACATCCAAAAGAACACACAATATTGATACATTAGGATAGTGAATATGTTGAACAGGGCACTTTCAAGAGTGGGAGTAAGAAGCAGTCCCTTGCTTCATCTGGGGCGCCCTTTTATTGCCGGCGTGATCAGACAGTTTTCCAAATCCAGTACCCTCAATAATCTGGAAGAACTTCCAGACTTGAATGAGTTGCCTAGAAAGTACTCTAAAGAAATACACAGACCATTAGTGAATCCGGCTGAGAGTTACAAAGAAAAGTCTGAGGAATTACATAAATTTGGGAGGTACATCATGGGATGTTTACCCAAATATATTCAACAATTTTCAGTTTGGAAGGATGAATTGACCTTGTACGTAGCACCATCAGCAATAAGGCCAACCCTTTCATTTTTGAAGAATCACACTTCGGCACAGTTCAAAGCAGCCATGGATATCACTGCAGCAGATTATCCGTCAAGAACCAATAGATTTGATATTGTGTACAACTTGTTGTCAGTCAGATACAACTCGAGAATTCGTGTGAAGACATATGCCAGCGAGGTCAGTTCTGTTCCTTCCGTTGTTCCTTTGTTCCAAGGTGCTAATTGGTACGAAAGAGAGGTATACGATATGTTTGGTGTTTTCTTCGAAGACCATCCAGACTTAAGAAGGATTATGACAGATTACGGTTTTGAAGGACACCCCTTGAGAAAGGACTTCCCAACCACTGGTTACACTGAACTTAGATATGATGAAGAAAAGAAGAGAATCGTATACGAACCATTGGAGTTGACGCAAGCATGGAGAAACTTTTCTGTTGGATCTTCAGTTTGGGAACAAGTCGGTGAAGGTAAAGACTTCACTCCCGAGTCATTCAAATTGCCAACTCCTGAGCCCGAACCACAAGAAGATGAAAGCAAAAAGAAGTAAGGGGAGCTTGGAAACAAATGAAAGATCCCCTCTTCTCTTTATTTCGGCATAGGACAACAAGAGAAATAGAGATTAGAAATTAATTCATAACATTTCTTGCATTATATACACTAAGCTACACAAATCATAAGTTTTCAACTTAGTTTTCTCGATTTCCTTGAATCTCCTCGATTCTTTTTATTTTAATGAAAAGCTATAACTCTATTTTAAGTACGTAAAGCATTAACAGTTTTGTTGAGTTCTGTTAATTCTTGTGTCTTTTCTTGCAAGAAATTCTCCAAAGTAGATACCTGGGCTTCAATTAGCTCAACATCACCTTTCACATTCGATAAGTCTTTCGAATTGGCTTCATCTGAGCTCAAGCTTTTTAATTGGCTTTCTTTGAAATATAATAATTGTTCCAACTCATGCTTTACAATGGCGAGGGAGTTGTTGGATTCCTCCTTCGAATTCTCCTGCGCTTTTTGCAAGAGTGCTTCTAACTCGTTGAGTTCCCGTCTCAACCTTACTTCTTCCCAATCAGTTCCTTCAGTTGCAGAAAAGTCTGTTCCTTTTTCAGTTCTGGTGTTAGCTTGACCGATTTTCCCTAGATAGTCACTGGCAAAAGTTTTCTTACTTCCTCCGTCATTCGACGTCTTTTGAGGCTGAAGCTGAGTGACTGAATTCACATTATAATTTGGTTGTTCCTTTGAAAAAGTGGCTCTTAAAGACGCAGGAACCCCTCTTGGAACTCTTCTCCCATTTTCTCGCTGGTTCAAAATGTGAAGAAAAACCAACACCTGATCCTTATCAATCGTTTCAAAGGATTTGGGATTAACCAAGTTCCAGGCAGAAGAGATGTCGCTTTTTGGTACTTTAGACAAAGTACTGTACAAGCTGCTCAAAGAATCGAATTTTACCCTCCCATAAGAATCACAATTTGAGTTGTATATAGTTTCATATGTCAGCTTGTCTGTAGGGGTAATATACCAGTCAAAATCGTCACTTAAAGTATCCTCCTCATCATAGTCGTCTCCTGAAGAACTATTGAAATTATTACCGTTAGACGTGACTGCCTTATTCGCATGAACTAAATGCGCTTTTGAAGAAGGTATCAACCATTCGGGTAGCTCTTGTGGAATCTCCCTGAGTGATCCATTAACTAAATCAAAGATCAATCTCATAGTAATGCAGAACTCTTCAAAATCAAGCTTCCCATCAGTGTCAATGTCGCTGAGCTCCCATATCTTCGCAAGCTGATCCTCTTTCAACCGAGAATTCTTTAGAACAGGAGAAACTCTGTCTCCTGTAACCTTGTTATCTTCGGGATTCAACCCCTGAAAGATTTGCCAATACTTCGATATTTCCCAGTTCTCCAAGCGTGGCATTTTGAGCTTTTACGTGATTAATCGATATATCAACTCGTCTTTTAGGTAATATTTGTTAGTACTTGATGATTGTATATAACTTAACTCGTACAATAGCGCTCTTCGTGTGTATGCAAATCAACCTCGCTCAGAGATTACCAGACCTCAAAAAATGTACGTAACTTTCCTATCGGACGTCCATTAATGTATAGCTAAGCTCGCCTAGGCTGAAACCTCTGTGTTATCTACTGATTTTAAAGCTGCATGGAATACGTATAGTTGCAATACTACAAATGTTGACAAAATGTTCACTAAGTACCTACTGGTCTTCATTTTATCCCAAACATTATTTTCAACAATCCGGGCGATTGGTGTAGTGGTTAACATTTCTGCCTTCCAAGCAGGAGACATGGGTTCGATTCCCGTATCGCTCATTTTTTTCACTGCGTAAGGAGCAACTTTGGTACTTCTCGAGTTGCGACACATCCCGAAAAGTGAGTACATTCACCGAATTCAGTTCTAAGCAGCCACATCCCAATCAAAATGACCCAGTCCACTTACCAAGCAGAACAAAAGATACGCCAATAGTTTCTTGATGATGGCACCTTGTATTGATTAGTATAGGTCCCCTCGGGAGAAAGTGCAGATTGGCTAATTCAAATTACCTTTTAACTACCGACCCCTTATCACCCGAAATGAACAATCAGATGTAACGTCAGAGTGCGTCACACCGACACCACATTAACAACTACATTCTGGTGAATTTCTCAAGACTCTGCGTGATAGCCCTTGTAGAACCTTCGCAAATTGCGTTTCGGTAGTCATTTTCAGAGATGCTTAGCCTTGCCATTTCATTGCACTATCTACTTACTGCCAGGGACCTGTGTACCGAGAGATGCCGACTTTCGTCACGGTAGTCCACTTCAGCCAGTAATCGTTCAATTAGGAAAGTGACTATTTATCATTGTTGTATATGCAGTACTGAAATCCGCAATGTACTTGCATATGTAGTTATATACAGTGTCAGTCAGGGAAATTGTTAGAGAGCTTATTTCAGGATAAATTTCATAGCTTCTCTCTCTCTAAAACAACGCTGAAGCAACTTAAGTGGATTCCATCACGTATTAACCGGTACCCTTGCTACCTGAACTCAACACTCTACTAGCTTCATAAACTAGTTAGAAGCTAACGAAAAAAAGATTTTGTATCGAAGGAACTGCAATGTCACACTCAATATATCAGACTAACGGTAAGCCCTTGTCTCAACAAGCAATA
Organism: Priceomyces haplophilus; assembly: GCA_001599895.1. NCBI lineage: Eukaryota > Fungi > Ascomycota > Pichiomycetes > Serinales > Debaryomycetaceae > Priceomyces > Priceomyces haplophilus. Next base: position 934,120 of record BCIF01000002.1, on the reverse strand, counting down.
TATCAGCAAAAGCTTAAACAAGGCATATTTGGGGGGCCTGGTGCTCCTACCGTTGGCGTGAACTCCAATGCGTCGGACACCGCTGCTCTTTTGGCAGCTTCGTCGGATTTAACTGTCAGACCCACGTACGAAAGAACTATTGCTCCCGAGGCACATACGGCGGCATTGGCTGCCAAACCTGGAGATATTAGGATTTGGACTAGGGACCACACCTCTCCATATGCTGATGCAGCTGCTTCAAGCTCATTGAGTAGTCTGAAGGGCAGCGGCACCGAAGTACCAACTATATCTTCCACCTCCACCCTCAACTTTGACAAAATCAACCAATTAGCCACCAAAAATTCAGCCAAATCACTCAATTCGAGGTTCAATCCAGAATTAGATAGTAGATCTGGTATAAAAAAGCAAAAACCAGCAGAGTTCTTGACTGAGGAGGAAGAAGATTTGGCCGCTGACGGCGCTGCCGCTTCGTTAAAACATGGCGCTGGTTTTTCTACCAAGGCGTCCCTTCAACGTAGATCACAATCTATGCAAGCTAGCGATTTTGTCAACTCAACTTTATTGGCAGCTGCGAACGATCGAGCCAGTGAACGCTTAAAGAGTTTCAATGCAGCTCCCGAAGACTTCAAAGCTCAAGCCAAGGCTTACGCTGGTGCTTTGGCTATTGCTCAGAAAAACAGTGAAATTAGAATCAAGAACAACACTGCTGGCCTTGTTCACTTGGGTGGAGGTTTGACCATGACCAAGTCTGAATTGGACAATTTAGCAGGTTTAATTGTTCAACCTGTTTTAAAGGATCTCGGCGCTAAAGCTGAAAGCCAAAGAGAGAACGATAATGTTTTCAAGAAGAACTATGGTGAATGGACCGAGAAGCATAAAAAGGCTAAACAAGATGAGACTTTAAAGAAGAGTCAAGAAAGGGCAGATCTTGAACTTGCAAAATTGGAGAGAGTCAAGGACAATGACTTGAAGAAGTCTAAAGCTTCTGAAGAATTTGCTGTCTTCCAAACTGAAAGGAATGGAGAAGTAGAGGCCAAAGTTGCTGAGTTGAAAGCGGTAGAATTGAAGTACTCTGAAGAAAAGGAGAAGCTTTTGGCTGAAAAGCAAGCAAACCAAGATCGGATTGATGAGGAAGAGTCAACCCTTATTCAGGAACGTAAAACAGAACTAGAAGAATTACAGGCTGAAAAGGATGAGATCTTGAAGCCAACTTTAGATAGCTTGAATGAGGAGACCACAAAGTTGAAAGAGTTGACTGACGCTAGAGATTCCTTGAAGGCTGAGGTAACTTCCGCGGAAAGCTTGAATAAAGAGTATGAGGAAAAGTTAACAGAGTTGAACGAGAAATTGGCTTCAACCAAAGCTGAAATTGAAGAGTACTCTAAGAATTTGGAAGATGCAACAAAGGAGCATGAAGAAACCTCTACTCAAGTAGATGAGTTACACAAACAATCTGCAGATGAGTTACAAAAAGCTGAGAATTCTCATAAAGAACTCGATGCGAAAATACTGGATTTAAATGCAACCAAGGAACAGCATTTGGCCACCAAATCGGCAAATAAGGAAAAAATCAAGAGCGAGATCGAACAGCAGATCAAAGAAGAACACGAAATAAACAAGGAATTACCTGAACACCTTAGGAAAGACATTGATGAAAGTAAATTTAGAGATACTGGTTCATTGTTCTCTGTTGAAGAGCCTGAAGTTAAGGAAGTGCCTTTGATCAACAAAAAAACAATTGATCCTGAGAAAGGTTCTGAAGAAAACAAAGTCGAGAAGCCTATCGCAGTGACTGCTGCTCTGCCTTCGAAGGTTGGAAAAGGTGCAGGTAATGAAACCAAGAAAATAGGTAGCTTAAAAAGATTTACTAAATTCTTGAGATCCCCAATCAAAGAAAATCCGGCACCTTCTGCTCATAAAAAGGAAACTTCCAATCACAATTCTCAACCACCAGTAGCAAAGGAAACAAATACTTCAAAGACCACAGATTCTGCAAAAGATGTTGATCACTCCCTGATCAGTAATGATTTTGAAGATGAAATCTCTTCAAACAGGAGCAGAAATCCAGGGGGGTTGTTCAAAGAGGAAATTTGAAGCACATAATCAATATCTCCTGTAGCCTCGCTGAATTTAAGGCGTTGCTAGGTCTTTTTATGTCTAGTAGACTTTCACTAATTATCATTCTTAGCAATATGTTTTATTTACTTTTTGACTCTTATCTAGTTTTATATCAATTTATCCTACGTCTAATTGAACTTTTGATACTAGTTTACTTATAATTCTACGTATGATGTGAGATATATGTATTTAACATTTAGTTTGCTTCATGAACCTGTATATTTCCAAAGCTCTGTAATTTTTCACTGAAAAATCTCAAATCTTTAGAAAATCGTAAAGAGTCAAAATTTACTTTAGTGAATACATTAAAAGATACAAGATGGCAGATAGAAGCATTCAGGGAGACTCTACAGTCAATTCTCTACTCCAAAAATTTAATTTCAAGCTAGCTAATGCATCAGATGAGTACAAGGATCGCAGGAGAAGACAAATGTTGTATTTTTTCTCATCAGCGGGATTGTCTATCTTGGCATCCAGATTTGCTTACAGAGCTACAATATCGAGACAATATATCCCTACACTTTTCCAGGGCAACCACATGCCCCCTATGAGCTATAACTTTGCAACGGATGCTACCGTTGCTGTCGCTACTGGAACAGTTTTATGTGGATCAGTTGTATCCATGATTACTTTCGGCACATGTTGGATATTGGATATCTCCACCTTCAAAGAATTTGGATGGAAGATGCTGACCATCATGGGTGGCTATGAAAAGCAGAAACAACTCAGCGAGCTCCCTATGGATGAAGAAAGTGCAACCATCCAAGATGGACTCAATGACATTTTGGAGGGAAGATACGATTTTGAAGAGGAAGCGCCGAAGTGAGATTTTGGTACATACAAATATCTTCCGATTCAATGATACTTAGTTTATCCGATCTTTCCCCATAAACGGCTGGTCCCGATCATTTTCCTCTCTAACTTACAGTGACGTGTGACACGGTTTTATATACCCCTATATCTCTTTCTTGTAAATACTATGAAGACATAACAACACAGACCCTGGTTAGAAAGATTGAGCGGTAGGTCAACTTATTCTGTAGAAGAAGACCATCTACAATCTAAAGCTTCATCAACATCTTCCCTCTCATATTATCAATACCTGCATATACGTAGTTTTCGTATCAAACATAAGGCTGGCTTGAAACAATCATCCTTTGAACTACTATATTTGATACAGCACAGAAAGGTTAAGGAAAGAGATCGTTAGGAACGACCATAAATCAACTCTATATCCAAATTCTGAATTCAATTCGACACTCCCAGAGATCTGGGTAAAATTGATTATAACTTTAGGAGCAAAGGTAAAGAGGATACAAAAGCCAAGGGTAAAACGCTTCACAATAGGAGGAAAATGGCTAGAATATCTACAGGTGGGAACAGACCCTTAGACTCACTCACAGCGTTGCGGCGACAGAGAGAGAACATCTCCCAGCTCAACAGAGGAAGATCGACACAAAGGTCACCAGGAGGGTCTCGTCAGCCTTCAGCAAGCTCCCGGCAACAAGACACGGGAATTTATAGAAACCAACCTGGTGACCCACCTACCAATAGAAACCAGTACACAAGCACCAAAAGAAGGTACAGACCAGGAACCAAAGCATTGAGAGAAATAAGACAGTATCAGCGTTCTACCGATCTCTTGTTGCGTAAACTCCCCTTCGCACGGCTAGTGAAAGAAGTCACAGAAAACTACATAGGAGTTGACTATGGCATGAGATGGCAATCCAATGCTGTTCTAGCTCTACAAGAAGCTTCTGAAGCCTTTTTGATCCACTTGTTGGAGGACACAAACTTGTGTGCCATACATGCAAAGAGAGTCACGATTATGCAGAAGGATATTCAATTGGCAAGGCGAATTAGGGGCCAGCTTTGACAAAAAATCATCGATAAGAGTAGTTGCCAATACTACGTCTCCTCGATTGTCTCTAGCATTGTATATAAATTTTCGGTCGCCCTCTCCTGACCCCGACCTCATATAGTCTCAAGGTATTTTATCCCGATTAGGAAGGCATATGCCCCGTCATATATTGTCTCAAATATGGCAATTTGTCAATAATGGGACTCACCCTTATCCGCCGCAGTAGTGAGTGTGTATTACTTAGCGACCCGCAGACGATGGTAATAACCAGCACCTTTTCGGATATTTACCCCATTGTTGTTTATCGTCAAGCTCTTTTAATATACGCACAATTCCTCCGGATCGCACAATAATCTTCTAGTATATTAGAACGACACCATAATACGGCAATCTTTGGGAGCGGTACGAGTCCAGAGTAGAGGCATTAGTGACCTAGTTTTTCACTAAAGTGAATAATTATTTTTATGACTCCATAGAATAGCTGATCATTATAGATCAATCATCACAGGACATCGATTGTGTGAACTACCACCAAGACAAACTAAAGGAGATCTCGTGTATTCTGGCAGGAGCTTGGTTTCTGTATTCAAGACAGCACGGGAATGGCTACCACCACTACCACAGGCAAGAAGAAGTTGGTGTACAAGCAAGATCCAGACGGAGTGTTTCGCCTCAAGAGAGAAGACGCCAAGGTAGAGTCGTTGGGCTCGAAGCTGGAAATTGACAACTACATCAACGAGTTGGAGGCTGTGTCCTACAGAGTACGAGGAGAAGACAACGACGACGACGTTGAGAAACCTGTAGAAACGACGTCCTCCAGTGGGACTGGAAAAATCAGCAGAGATCGCGAGAAACTCAAAAACTATCCAAATCGAGAAGGAACTGAAAAACATCAACAAGTAAACATAAGCCTGAAAAAAGAGAAAGCAAAAAAGGCACTGAAGGGGTTCCAGGACATTTTCAGCATCAACCCAAAGGAAATGCCCATGTTTCATGCTCCCAGCTTTGCTGTAGGAATCGTTATTGCGGTTTCTATGCAATCTGTTCAGCCTACCATTCTTCATTATGCTTTCAAATTCGTAAATTTGATGAAAACAGTGATCTTGGGGGGCATACTAGTGGGAGGCACACTTTGGTACGGAGGGTTTTTGAACACCAGCGACATGAGCAAGTTTTTTGCAGAACTCAAGAATAAATTTGGCCGTTCAGACGAAGCCAAGGGCGAGGTGGAAGAGCCCGAGGAAGATGCAGTAAATGTGGAGGATCATGATCGTTATATACCAGAGGAGCCAATACCCCCACGCACTGATAGAATCAGACAGGAGTGGAGACACAGGTCAATGTCTCCTGCGAAGGAAAGAAGAAACACTTTGACGAGAGTAGCCCCTTTCAAGCCAACCGTTGGCAGACACGAATCTAAATACAAAAGCACAACAGATCTACCAGGTGAAAGACCACTTCCTCCCAAACTCAATAGGGTGCTGACAGATTTCAAGGGGTATACTAGGAAAAATCCGTCATTTTTCACCGAGAAAAGCAGGAGACGTTCATACGATTCTAACGAGTCAAGTTTCCATTCACCTGTTCTTCGTCTGGCCGAGTCGCCCACATCTAACAAGCGTCTTCCGCCGGACCCCTCGCACTTGGAGGAGCTACCATTGATTAACGAAGTTAAGCTTATGAGCAACGATGACATGGACAGCATTGATGACTTTAGCACACAAACAAATGAATTGAAAAGGAACACCAGTGTGATGAGCAAAAATTCCGTGCTAAGGACGAGAGTGAACTACAACAAGTTCTTAGCTAACGCTGGAGGAGAAGATTGAGAGGGCTTTGCTTTTATCGATCTCGTGGACTATCAATAGCATTTATTCAACATTTTTTTCACATAACATTCGTTTGATTTTCCATTTTAATTCATCTTCGCTTCTTTCAGAAGATTGGTACATAGTAATAGGAATAACATGACATTATCTAGTTGACTCATATCATTCGTAGATCGTACTTTTGGGCAGGGAACACTACACGAGGTACAAATTATCGTTCTTAATACTCTGGAACATTTGAATACATATCGGCCGAGTCGTGTGGACTTGCTAAAAAATGGTGTGTCGAGCCTACACAACAACATTATTCACCGTAAAAGCACCTAAAAGTCAATTAAGCACGTCGAAGGTATAGTGAAAATGCCGTTATATAGAGACGACAACTTCCTTGTGGTTCATCCGGGATCGCAGACTACGATATTTTCGTTTGGATTACTGGATTCTTTGGCACCTCCCCAATTCAAAATACCTACCGTTGTGTACCAAGATCCAACTACAAAAGAATTCAAGGCCGAGAACGAAGAGGGGCTTGAAGAAATATACCCTATTAGAAGAAGCAAGATAGTTAACCTCGAAGCATTCAATTTTCTTTTGAAGGTGATTTTGAGGAGTGTAATAACAAAGAATCCAATAGTGACCATCAATGAAATTCCATTACTTCTCATAATTCCTTCCTCAGCGTGGGCAAGATCTCAAGTGGAGCAAATAACAAAGTACGTGTTCGAGACATTGGAGTTGACTGCGTTCAACGTGTTGGACATAGCGATTGCGTCAAACTTCGGAATAGGTTCTTCGAGCTCTATAGTCATTAACGTTGGCCTGGACTCATCTGAGATTACACCTGTTGTTAACAACCAAAGCATCACGTTTGCTTCCAAGTATCTACCACAGGTAGGCGGAAACCAGATAAATAAGGAGTTGAAGAAATCGTTACCTGATTTCAATGACCAGCAAATTGAAGATTTGAAGATATCAGGCATTTATGAAGTTTTAAACAATCATGATGGTACATTTCATTCTTTTGACTTGAACAACAAGAGTGAAGAAGATAGTTTGGATGTTGCCAGATTGGTCACAGAAAGTAAAGACAGCAAAGAACTTGAAAAGAAGATAGAATCTGTAGGTAAACAAGATGAAAATAATGAAGAACAAGAGGCTCCAAAGAAAAACAATGAATTGGACAAAAACTACTTCATTGATTCCAAAACTAACGAGAAGATTTTCGTAGGAAAAGAAAGATTTAGTGGTACTGAAGGGTTGGTGGAATCCATAACGGAGGCGGTATATCGTGCACTCTTGAATATCCCCGATCTCGAAAAGAGACAGGATTGCTACGACAACCTAATACTAGTTGGCTCTACATTCAAAATTCCCGGTTTCAAGGAGTCCCTTTTGATCAGTCTCGCTTCCAACTTGATACTGAAGGAGCATTCCAACGATGAGTCTCTGAAGTCGGTCAACTTGGCCATTGCTAAATACCAGCAGGCTGAAGAAGTATCTGAATACAACGAGGGCGTTACAGTTACTCAGGTTCCAACATCTATCAAAGTGTCTAAGTTCCCGGAGTACTTTCCTGAGTGGAAAAATCCCAAGGAGACTGGAGGCTCCTGGGAAGACTTGTACTTTCTTGGAGGTGCCATTTACTCCAAACAGATATTCGGGGCAAACTCGAACCACGGTCGGGAAATGTTCCTCGATACTGAGATTTACGAAGAGAATGGCCCTCCTGGCATTTGGGACGTGACTATTTAATGGGTGTCGAAAAGGGCTACCAAGCCACGCAGATAAATTTAATAGTGACTTGACATCCTCTCCCATTGTAATAGCCATCGGTTCGTGCATATGAAAGTTCGTACTGTTAAGTAAATGTAATCTATATAGACTCTCAATGAAAAGTTGTTTCGAAGGATTGAATTAGCGCGATTTAGAGAGACGCGGTTTATTTCAATATCAAATATGACTATAATTTTAATAATGGATCAGGCTGATGTTCATTAGGAATACATTTCGGTCATCTGTCAACACAATCTGGTCTAAGCATTTTCGGAGCGCTCATTTAATAAGGATGCCACAACAGCAGAGTATAGCAAGGTTCTTTGGGGGGGCACAAACATTGCAAAAAAGAAAGAGTGATTTCCCTAACTCATCAACCAAAAAGTCTAAGACTACAACAGATGTGCCGCACAAGGATACCAACCCTGTGATAACCGGTTCTGGAGACACTGCTGTAGTGTCCCCAAAAGTCAAAGAGGAATCTGCATCAGACACGTCAAAGACAAATGAGGCAAGTAGTGACAATGAAAGTGAAGCTACTAAAATTGAGGAAGCTAAAATAATAACGGATTTGAAAAGTGAATCGCATAGTGATGTCCATGTAGCTTCTGAAAAAATCTTATACTCCAAACTCAGTGAAGTCTTTGAAAAAATTGAGGCTGAATCCTCACGCTTAAAGATCACCTCGTTGATATCTCAATTCTTTTTGGAGATTTTGCAGAACTCAACTCCAGAAAAACTTGTCAAAGTCGTTTACTTGTTCATCAACAGACTCGGACCCGACTATGAGCCGGATTTGGAACTAGGGTTGGGAGAGACGCTATTGATCAAGGCAATCAGTGAATGTTACGGAAGAGCTACGACAAAAATAAAGAAAGATTACCAGGAGGTTGGAGACTTGGGTCTTGTAGCTCAAAAGTCACGTTCGGGGCAACCCACGATGTTCAAGCCTCTGCCTTTGGATGTCGACACTGTCTTTAGTAATCTTACTAAGATCGCAAAAGCTACCGGTAAGGACTCTCAATCCAAAAAAATTGGATTAATTAATAAGATGCTTACTTCTTGTGATCCTAAAAGTAACGAGGCAAAATTCATAATACGATCATTAGAGGGTAAACTAAGAATTGGGTTAGCAGAAAAGACCGTTCTTGTTGGATTGGCGCATAGCTTTGTGACCTACGAACTGAATGGGAATAAGGTGTCACCAGAAACCTTGTCGACTGCAGAAGACAATTTTCGTGAAGCTTTCTCTCAGTTGCCCAATTATGAAATATTGATACATGCTGCTTATAAATACAAGGTTGCAAGCTTGCTTGAGCATGCACAGATCACACCAGGTATACCGTTGAAACCAATGTTGGCAAAGCCCACAAAGTCGATTAGCGAAGTTCTCGATCGATTCCAAGATGAAGAATTTACTTGTGAATACAAATATGATGGGGAAAGAGCCCAAGTTCATTTATTAGCTGGTGGTGAGGTTCGAGTTTATTCCAGAAACTCTGAAGATATGTCCCAGAGGTATCCTGATTTGGTTTCCATTGTCAAGCAACTCTTTACCGAAAAGGTGGACCTGTCCGAAATCTCAATGATCTTGGACTGCGAGGCCGTAGCCTGGGATAGAGAGAACAAAAAAATTCTACCATTTCAGGTTCTCTCAACTAGGAAGCGTAAGGATGTGGATGAAAAGGACATCAAGGTTCATATTTGTCTCTTTGCCTTTGATATACTTTATTACAATGGATCGATGATTTTAAAGTCATTAAAGGAAAGACGCGATCTCATGTTTTCTCGCTTGTCACCTATCGAAGGGAAATTTCAATTTGCAACTGCAAAAAATACTAATAACATGGAAGAGTTACAATTATTTCTAGATCAGTCTGTTAAAGATTCATGTGAGGGATTAATGGTCAAGATGTTGAATGGCTCTGAGTCTTATTATGAGCCTTCCAAAAGATCGAGAAACTGGTTGAAGTTGAAAAAAGATTATTTAGCTGGTGTCGGTGACTCTTTGGATTTAGTTGTAGTTGGTGCATATATTGGAAAGGGCAAAAGAACCGGAACTTACGGTGGATTTCTTTTGGCGTCCTACAATCAAGATACAGGTGAGTATGAGACTACTTGCAAAATTGGAACTGGTTTTTCTGAGGAGGCTTTGGCTAATTTGTATACGAAGCTAAAATCAACTGAGATTTCTCAACCCAAGCCATACTTCGTTTATGATACCACCAATTCAAATGCTGTTCCTGACGTGTGGTTTGACCCCACCACAGTTTTTGAAGTTTTGACCGCTGATTTGTCGTTGAGTCCAATTTACAAAGCAGCACATCAAGAATATGGTAGAGGGATTTCTCTTCGTTTCCCAAGGTTCATTCGTGTTCGTGAAGATAAGGGTATCGAAGACGCTACATCATCTTCAGAGGTCGCTGAGTTCTACGAGCGCCAGGCAAGTTTAGCATAGTTCGGGTTTGATTCCGTCTGTCTCACTTTGTAAATAACGTATATATTAGATACTATAAGAAGATTTATGAGTCAAGTTATCCTGAACTTATACTTCTTTGAACCGGTTGAGATATAAAATATTACCATTGAATGCATTAATAAAAAGCTTTAATCTACAGACTTTCCTCATTATTGGTTATGTCATCAAAATCTTTGCTTCTCCTGTCAATATCTCTGCTGGTGACAACGCTGTCCGTAATATGGAGATTAGTACTTTGATTTTTTCTGTTTTCAAACAACTTGCTTCTAATCTTACTATGCAACGAATTCTTTGCCTTGGATTGGAAGTTGATTTCAAGTTGAGTGTTGGAACCTTTTCTGGATAAAGGGGGTGTAGGTCTTTTGACATTGTACTCATCAAAAATAGAAGTGGTTGAGACAGAAGTTGATGGAATGCTAATATTAGGATTATTGACGTTCATATGCAAGGGATAGTCTGAAAACATGGGAACGTTAGTGTAAGAGTTATCGGAGTGCAATAATGAAATGCCATCAGAGACAGAAGAAGAATTTCTGTCAACCAATGACAAACCACTCGAAGACTCGTTGGTTGGCTCATCAATTTCGACAATTGTACTAGCAGCATGTTGTTGCTGCTTCGCCTTGGCTGCCTTTCTTTCTGCTTTACGTTTTTGAAGTCTCCTGTTTCTCAATTCTTCTGTCTTGAGCTCCTCTTCTTCATCACTGTCAACGTAACTAACATCATCAGAAATTTTGAGATTGTCCCTCAATTTTAATAGATTGAAATCGTCCACGAATAATTGTGGTCCATATGTATTCACCAAGTCCGTGATTTCTGTTGCCAACTCACTTCTGAAAGATTTTAACTCTTTGATAGAAGAACCAGAAGTTATCGAAAGATATAAAGGTCTGATCGATTTGAAGATATCCAAGCCTTGTTCTCCGGTTATCAACGCGGAATATGTGACGAGGACACCACACATGTATAATACCGTAAATGTTGCAATTCCACTATAATTATTCCCAAGAAATACATCGTAGTGGTAACAATACCAAGTCCCTACACTGGCATAGAAAATGTATAGCAAAGGCGCAAGACCCATACTGATAAGAATCTTCCAAGTAGCCACAACATCGTTTGCCTTAATCTTGACTTGTGAATTTGCTAATGCTGATTTCGCCTTTTTCTTGGATATGATTTTTGAAGTTATGAATACAGGAGAAAACAAAGTAGCTCCTGGAAGAGCAAGAAGCATCAAAATCGTGATTTTAACCACTCTGTATACTAACACGGGAAGAACCCTAAGCTTGTGTGACTCGTCTAGATCCTCAACATGATGATCTGGTAAATACATGTGCTTCAACATTTTGTTGTATGTTAAAATCTTCTTCTTGACTTCTTGAACTTTTGGCTCTTCTTTGAAAGTCTGATAACCCAAAACCAATCTACGATTCATCTCCACAATTAAAGGAAGTGGTAAAGAATGTGCCAAGTTACGAGCGTACAACCTTCTTGCCGCCTGTATGACCATTAACGTTTCATAGTCTTCACATGTCACAGTTACAGCCTTAAGACCAGTTGTTATGATTTCCAATAGCTCTTTGATAGACTCGTGCCTTGTTTCTGAATTTCTATACTTTGACACCAATTCCTTACTAATTTCTATAGGTTTTCCAAATTCAATAACTGCTCTCGACCTGAATTTATGGGCGTTGAAATAGTTCATACCGCATGGCACAATTTTGACAACACAATTAGGATCATTAGTCATTGCTCCCAAAGCCATAATTGCAACTCCTGCCTTCAATGGAAGTAAATCTGTCCTATCGTGAGACCCTCCTTCTGGGAAAATGCCAACGCAGTGTCCTGCCGATAAATGATTGAATACTTGTGTGAAAACCTTTTTTTGGTCTATCTTGTCTGCTTTTTTGAACGATGTTCCTCTTGATAATAGTTTCCTGATTTGTTCAGTGTCCTTGAACTCTTTACGAATCCGGAGTTCTGTATCAGAGATGATTTCAGATATTTCTGACGCACCTAATGACTTTGGGAGAGCAATCATTCCTCTAACCATACACTCTGTTGTAAATTTAGTGTTCTTTCCACGAACCAAGAAAGGATCGGAATCGAAATCCACCTTTATGCTACCAGTTCCAGGAGCCAAGTTGTCTTGAGCTCGAGAAACTGGGATGGATAACTGGCATCTTGAGAAAAACCCTATAACTTTGTGCTTGTACGACTTAGCTGCAATCAAAAACAGAATTCTTCTCTTGGATTCTTTCTTGACTTGTTTCATAAGAATGGGTCCATCCACAAACTGATTCGCATGTGGGGCACCCACAAAGATAACTGCACCCTTTCGGGGGAGTCTGAAAGCTCCTCGGGGCCTTATTTCTCTGAAAAAGCAGTCCACAATTACAGACAACACCCAAAGCACAAAATCGTACAACAATAGTTGGAGTGTTCCAGCTGACTTGTACTCAATGTTTGGACCCTCGGCAGTTTGACGCCTGTCGTCTGCAGTGCGATCAGCCTCGACGCCAGCACCGTTTGGCTGCTCGCCTTCCTTGTCGTCTACCATAAAAACTCTCTTCGTGTTTCTTTTCTCCGCGTATCTCTGGTTTGATCGGCACCTTGTAAGGTCGTTCGAGCACTATCCCCCAATCGTTTTGAGGCGCGAGTACAGATACGGAGCACGAGGAAATGCACCAAATATAAGCCAATACTCTGCGATGATGTTTGATGATCGCTTTTCATCTCCTTTACAATGTCTCTCATCCCTCGCCTCAAGCACCTTGCCCGTATGCACTCCCACCACATGTCACATATCTTACACAAAATCGCGGGGTTATCTCAAAATGTCGTATTTGATATGTTCGATCAGGCCATTGTGCACGCCCTCCCCTATCTTCCGTCGACCCAACGTCGCCTGCACATAGCTCGGACAACCTGGGTCTTTACCTCGGGAATACGTTGTTCCTCTTATCCGCGGCTATCTTGCTCTGTCCAACGTTCCTGTGGACATTAGCACAGTCCAAGACAGCTGCCTCAAGACTTCCCTAGCGGCCAGTCGACTGCCCTGCTAGGGTAGCGGCGCCGGAACGAGCGTGTCTGGGACACCAGCATCAATTGAGCGTCTGTGCCGAATGAGGTACAGTCTTTCGAAATCCTTGAGACTCTTGCTCTTCCGGGTGTTCAATGCAGTGTCAGTGTAGTTCCTTTCAGCCAGGCCATTGTTTCCGTAGGGAGGGTGCTTAGGCGCTCCAGCGAGTTCCGTCCCAATGCGCACGGTAGCACTACGTAGTTTCCCGTGATCTCCATGCCCGTTCGCGCCCAGAGAGTCGCTAATTTGGCAGAAATAGGCAAGGGCACCTCGGTTTGGCTATCACAGGCATAATCCGTCCGATCCACAGTGACCCCGCAATAGAATTGATATAAACTGGGATATTTCCAATTTTCATAGGACGCTAGTAAAAAACCCAAACGTAATAACTTTAGTAACAGAATGTCAAACTTAAGTTTTAAAGACAAAGTTGTAATTGTCACCGGTGCAGGCGGTGGCTTGGGTAAATTCTACTGTTTGGAATATGCCAAGAGAGGAGCCAAGGTCGTTGTCAACGACTTGGGTGGATCCTTGAGCGGTCAGGGGGGTGACTCCAAGGCCGCCGATGTAGTCGTCAATGAAATCAAGGCAGCCGGAGGAATTGCAGTTGCTGATTACAACAACGTCTTGGATGGTGACAAGATCGTTGAGACCGCCGTCAAGAACTTTGGTACCGTTCACATTGTCATCAACAATGCCGGTATCTTGAGAGACTCTTCCTTCAAGAAGATGACCGAAAAGGACTTCAAGTTGGTGCTTGACGTTCACGTCAACGGTGCCTACAAGGTCACCAAGGCTGCTTGGCCATATTTCAGAGACCAAAAGTACGGTAGAATCATAAACACTGCTTCTCCAGCAGGATTGTTCGGTAACTTTGGACAAGCAAACTACTCTGCTGCTAAGGCTGGGTTGGCTGGTTTCGCTGAGACTTTAGCTAAGGAGGGAGACAAATACAACATCAAGGCTAACACCATTGCTCCATTGGCCAGATCAAGAATGACCGAGACTGTCTTGCCACCACCAATCTTGGAGAGATTGTCTCCAAACAAGATTGCTCCATTGGTTTTGTACTTGACCCATGACTCCAATGAGTTGTCTGGTCAAATCTTTGAAGTTGCTGCTGGGTTCTTTGCTCAAATCAGATGGGAAAGATCTGGTGGTATCTTGTTCAAGCCAGACCAATCATTCACTGCTGAAGTTGTTGCTAAGAGATTCAGTGAAATTCTCGACTTTGATGATTCCAAGAAGCCAGAGTACTTGAAGAACCAGCATCCATTCATGTTGAATGACTACAACACTTTGGTTGAAGAAGCTCACAAGTTGCCAGCTAATGATGCCACTGGTGCTCCATCCGTCAGTTTGAAGGGCAAGGTTGTTTTGATTACTGGTGCAGGTGCTGGTTTAGGTAGAGACTATGCCTTATGGTTTGCCAGATACGGTGCTAAGGTTGTCGTCAATGATTTCAAGGACCCTTCAAAGGTTGTCGAAGAAATCAAGGCTGCAGGTGGTGAAGCTCACGGAGACAAGCACGATGTTGCTAACCAGGCTGAGGCCATTATTGATAATGTCATCGGCAAGTACGGTAAGATCGACGTTTTGGTTAACAACGCTGGTTTCTTGAGAGACAAGTCCTTCCTCAAGCTTAGTGATGAAGAATGGAACCTGGTTCTTGCTGTTCACTTGATTGGTTCTTACAAGTTGGCTAGATTAGCATGGCCACACTTCTTGGAGAACAAGGGTGGTAGAATCATCAACATCAGTTCTACCTCCGGTATATACGGTAACTTCGGTCAAGCTAACTACGCCACTGCCAAGGCTGCTATCTTGGGTCTTACCAAGACACAAGCTATTGAAGGTTTGAAGAACAACATCAAGGTCAACGTTGTTGCTCCACATGCAACTACTGCTATGACATTGACTGTTTTCAGAGAAGAAGAACGTAACCGTTTCCCACCTGATTTGGTTGCACCATTATTGGTCTACTTAGCTACTGACGAAGTTCCAGTCACAGGTGAAACCTTTGAAGCCGGTGGTGGATGGATCGGTAACACCAGATGGCAAAGAGCCAAGGGTGCTGTTTCTAAGGCTGATGATGTCACCCCTGAGTTTGTCAGAGACAACGTCAAGGACATTGTTGACTTCAGCACTGGTACAACTAACCCAGCAAGCACCACTCAATCTTCAATGGCTATTTTGAGTGCCGTCGAAGGTGATGATGAAGATGATGATGATGATGAAGAGGAAGAAGAGGATGAAGATGAGGTCAAATTCACTTTCGGAGATAGAGAAGTCATCACTTACAACCTTGGTCTTGGTGCTACTTCTAAGGAATTGAAATACTCCTACGAAAACGACGCTGATTTCCAAGTTATTCCAACTTTCGGTCACTTAGTCACCTTCAACTCTGGTAGAAAGTCATACTCCTTCTCCACTTTGTTGAAGAACTTCAACCCAATGTTTTTGTTACATGGTGAACACTATCTTAGAATTCACAAGTACCCAATCCCAACTGAAGCTACTATAGAGACAACTTTCACTCCATTGGAAGTCACCCAGAAAGGAACTAACTCTATTGTTGTTCAAGGTTCTCAGAGTGTTGACTCTACCACGAAAGAGCCTATCTTCTCTAACGAAGCCACTTTCTTCATCAGAAAGTGTGAAGGTGAGACCAAGAAATACCACGAGAGAAGAAACTTCTCTCTTGGTCAATTTATTGCTCCAAAGACTCCAGCAGAATTCACCAAGGATATCAAGATTTCTGTTGATCAAGCAGCATTGTACAGATTGTCTGGTGACAGAAACCCATTGCACATTGACCCAGAATTTGCAAAGGGTGCTGGCTTCAACAGACCTATCTTACATGGTATGTGTACTTATGGTTTGTCTGCTAAGGCTTTGTTGGATCAATATGGTCCTTTCACTGAAATCAAGGCCAGATTTACTGGTATTGTTTTCCCAGGTGAAACTTTGAGACTTTACGCTTGGAAGGAAAATGACATTGTTATTTTCCAAGTCCACGTCGTTGAGAGAAAGACAATTGCCATTAACAATGCTGCCATCAAGTTGCTCGGTGACAAGGCTAACCTTTAGAGGTCTAACCTGTCAAAGTTTTTATAATTTCCATTATTATGAGCGTTAAATGTTTATAAATATCAATATTCAAAATATATATTTGTAACTTCAATTCCTTGTTAAATAATAAAGCTACATATTTATAATGATTAGGCGGGTCTTTATTGTATTTAGACTATTATAAATGCTAAAACTGTGGAAATATTAGAGGTAAATCAGTTACCTATGAATGCTGCAAGTTACCTCTCGCTGAAATAGCTCTCATCGCCAGATGGGAAGAATGATCTCGTACTTGATCCAGGCTTTACGTTGCTTGGATATGGCACAGAGAAGTCTTCAGGAATCTCATTAATGGGATCAATGATAGTAGGTGCACTTTCAAGAGTTGTGGAGCCCATTCCTGTTATGGGTACGACTGTGCTTAATGGAGAGCTAACTGTTGGCGATGAGATCAACAAAGGCGACGGTTTGGAAGATGAAAGAATTGAAATTGGATTCTTCCTTCTTTTTGTCAAAGAGGAAGATTTCGTTTTAGGAAATTCAAAACTGGAATTAGGAAGATTTATCAGATCCTGAACAACTTTGATTGATGAATTGCTTTCTATGTCTGAAGAGGTAGCTGTTTTGCCTTCGGGTAAAGGTGGTGGCAAAGCTAAAGGTTTCCTGGTCATTGAATTTAAAACCGATGGTCTAGTAGAAATATTTCTTGAATCATTGTTATTGGTCAGGGTGGCCAATTCACGCATGAAAGAACTAAGATTCAATGATAATCTTGATCCGAACTCATCTGTACCATTCTCTCCAGCCTGAGATGCGGAGGATGTTAATGAGTCCGAAGATGAAAAAATAGACTCCATACCTATCGACGACGATGATGAGTTGAGCGAATATGAAGATGAAGATGTACAACTTGTAAGTTTTTTATTTCCAGTGCCAAACAAAGAAGTTGGTGGTTGTAAAACTTCATCTAATGCAGAAGTACCGTTGGAACTTATCGAATCCTTTGAAGGATCTGTAAAGACAGACAGGTCCAATGATGAAATAGAACCTTTTGATCTGGATCTTTGACTAGAATGACGTACTGCTCCGAGGGTCGATTTATGCCTTTTCAATACTTTTAAATTCTGAGTATGTGACGTAATGGAATAGGAATGCGATCTGTAATGATTGTAGGATTTTGCTCTGGTTAACTTGTTTTCTTGTCTGACCTTATGCATCTCAGACTCACACGCTTCCTGATATTTGGCATCGTTCATTTCGACATAGCCTTGAGGAGCGCAATGAATCTTATATTTATCGAAGAATCTCCTATACCCACCAGCAAGAATAACGATGTCTGGATATGATAACTCTGGATATTTTTCGCTGTTGATCTTACGATCACATTTACGAAGATAGCTAGCCAAATTAGGTCCTCTGCAACTGCTGTATTCGCAATGGAAAATTAGCAACTGTTTTATCAGGTTCGGAGGAGCAGGTGATTTGAGAAACTTGGATTCTAAGTCATCTTGACTAGAAATATTGATAGCTCCCTCGATATGTCCTCCTTCGTATTCGTAGTTGAATCTACAATCCACAACGATAAACTCGTCGAACTCGTTGTCATGATGGCCATCAAGTATCAACTTCAAGGTTTCTTCATCAATTCTTGGGATCAAGTCGTCGACAATCTTGAATGTTCGGATGGAAGTCTTTTGAAGATGTGAATTGTCTTCCATGACAAAATTCTCCTTTTCCTTGCTGGTCTGGTACAAGGAGTGGGTTCTGCGAACCTCTTTCAAGTACCTGGCCTGGATAGGAGATGCCACGGAAACATCACACTCGTCGTCATGATCCGCATCGTCATCTGTATCTGTCTTGATTTCGTCATCAAGCCCTTTCTCCAGATCAGCCTCGCTTTCAACCGTGTTCTTGGTGGTGGGCGTCAGTGACGCAGTGAAAAACTTCGAGGTCTCTGTCACGGCAGTCATTGAGCGCGTCAATCCCTTCGAAGTCCACTTCTTCATATGAGGGAAAACCAAGTTGGATATGTTCCGAAGAGCACCTCGATTCGTGAGAGGCGATGCGGCGTTCTTGTTGATCTCGTGATCCTTGGGCTCTTCGCAGGGAGAATCAAAGTAGGAGCTCATCGGTCTGTCCCGCTTCTTCTGCTCCCGCTGCATAGGGGATCTCGTACCTAGCACATACGAATAGTCGCTGTCGCTTTTGAGCATGTTGGTGATGGGCTCTTTGTGGTTCTTATGGTGGTTGTGCATATAAGACGCAGGATGTGAAGTGAAACACGGGTCGGCCGAATCCAACCAGGGTGCAACCTGAAGTGTGAACCCACTGGTCTTGGTGGCACCTGTAGTGGCTGGCGTCCTTTAGCAAGCCCTGGGCTGTCTCTCGCGACACCGAGACACACGATCCGCTTGTTCGCGCTGCCAGGCGGTCCTAGTTCGCTTTCCGTAGCTGCTCGCCAGTGATCGAGGCTTCCGTCGCTTGCGCTCCTGCTCACGCTCTGTATGCCCCAAGTGCTGCTGTGCGTGGAGTCTGTCGCTGTCTCTGGCTGGCCGCAGCTCTAAGATTCACTTTGTGCTGATGCTGGCCCGACGTCTACACCGTTCTAGCTATTAGTCCCTCGCGGTAGGTTAGCCAGAACCCTCCACTTTTTATAACTAATCGCAATAAAGAATCCCGTTTCATCTTGCTCAGTGCTCTGTCATCTCAATCTATCCGGAAAGATCTAGGGATTGCCTCGTAGTGTTTATTACGCGGTAGGGTGATAAGTCTGGTGTTTATTATTTGTTTGCAATAGGCAAACCATAAACACTCGCACGGAAACTGAACCATAATCCTGCCTATCAGTGCTCCCTGGCGTGATCAGGGTGCACACTACCCGCGGCTGCATGCAGTCCTCCTCCCGAAAACAGCGCCAACACCGTGCGAAATGGCAACTTACGGAGACCCGCTGAAACAGGCCGCTGAAACAGATCGCTGTAAATAGCGGGCTCTGCGCAAGAAGAAGCGAACGCAAAGCCACACTAGGAGCGTCGCTACGCGGAGTCAGGGACGGCACCGGCCAATAGCGCCGCGACGCGCAACGCACACGCGGCCACGCACGAGAGAAACCGCACCGGCGAGGAAATGCCCTCGCAGGCGCTTGCGGGAGCGCCCGCGAGAGCACCAGCGAGAGTGCCCGGCCGCGGCGCTATTGTTACCGATGACCACATCGTGACACCGCACGCGGCCTGACATGCTAGTGGGGCCGCGAATGCGCATTTTAGCGACCCACGACCATTGTAGAGAGCGCCGCACGGTGGTGGAGGAGAGGCTCTTTTATGTAGGGCGCGCGATGCGGGTACAGCAGCCTTGTTGAATGAGGCATATTATTTGTTGCTTATGTAGGAGGAGGTGTGAAAGCGGAGTGGTCACGGATCAAGACGCCGAGGCACTTTCGGACGAGAGCAGGGACGCTGTCTGGACAAAAGCGACCAGAGCAGCCGTTCTGCCCAAGGCAGGGTTTGTGCTGCAGGCAGGGTTCCCGCTGAAGCAGCCGTTCGGGAGGAGGCCGTTGGGGGCGAGGCCGCTCGGTGGTCTGGGGGGTCGACGAGGACAGCGCACCGCGGCGGCCCGCACAGAGTGCTGCGAAAAAGAAAAGGGCGGTGGTTGGGGGCATTTGGGGGCATTTGGAACATTTGGTGCATTTGGTGCATTTGGAGCATTTGGAGCATTTGGAGCATTTGGAGGATTTGGTGCAAATGTGTGTCACGTGTACGACTGTCACGTGGTGCGCACGTGGTTGCGATGCGCTCGGTGAGTCGATGCGATGCGCTCGGAGACGAGAGAAACACTGACGGAGGCTGTTCACGGCGACGCGGTTGCGGGCTGGAGGATCGTGTCCTGGCGGCCGTGGCGGCGGCCGCCGCCTCGTGCGCAGCGCACCCAGACACCACAGCCACGGGTCGCACCCCGGCTCCGTTGCGCCTCCTAGTTGAGCAGATCCAAGTAGTCCTGCATCGATCTGAAACTTCCCAAAAGATCTTCGGCAACGAGCGTCTCGTTCGGTGTGTCCAGGCTGGAGTCGGCACTGGCGTCGGAGTGCTCGTCGGCTTCTCTAGCGTTGGCGATCGAACTAGACGTCGCGTTATCTGGCGCATTGCGGGCCGCAAGCAGGTTTGTGTGGTTGTGCATATAGTGTGAGTTTGTCTGCGACATGGCGTAATTGTCATCGGTTAGATAAGCATTTAGATTTAGTGATGAACTCGAGCTTGTGATGCGAGTCAAAGAGTTAGACGTAGACAAGAATGAGTTCTTTCTGGAGTTCGCTCTCGAGGAGGACGGCGTCAGCAGCGGCGTGTACGCGCTGCCGAAAATGGCGGGGGGCTCAATGAAGTCTGAGGAGTTATGTTCTGCCGTGTAAAGAGAACCGATAGTGTGCTTTCTCTCCTTGGTGCTATCCTGATTCTTGTTTCTGGCGAAAAATCTTCGAGAGGGGCTGAAGAAGGAGTTCGATGATGTCGGAGTACCAGCTCCAATAGTGACAGTTTGAGAGTTGACAGGCGTAGGTGGCTGCTCGATCAAGGAGCTTGTACCCGAATCCTTGTCGCGGTTTGGAAGCCGGGCGTTGAAACTGGAGCTTTGAATGATCAAGGGTGACGGTTTCCTGTTCGCTACCTGGTCAGAACTGGCGTTGTCGTTAGACTCGAGAACTTCAGTCGTATCGAAATCGCTTTCATAGGAAGATGAATCGCCCAAATACGAGTCTAGGAGGTCATCGACGGGTTCTAGATCTAGCAATGTCTTTGGATCTGCAGTGGGGGCATCCAGTTGTGTCGGGAACTTCGAATGCACTGGTCGTGGAGAGGGTTTCCCCTTGAAAAAGCTCTTTATTTTCTCTGTAATTGTAGAATCATCGGAGCTTTGTTTTTGAATGATTAGGTCGTTGTATTCCCAAAAAGTACGGCGAGCCCTGTCATCCAAGTCAAATAACGTGAAGGGGTGGTGTTTGGTTTCCTTGAGTGATATTCTCTGATCGGGATCCTTATCCAACAACTTTGTAATCAAATCTTTCAAATGGGTCATTTCTATCACATCGTCGTCAGTAATTCTGGAGCTATTCTTTATTACGGGGAATCTTAATTTATCGTTGACTATGTTTTTGAATAGATCAAACTCGTTGGAACCATCAAATGGTAGCATATTGAATGCTAGACCATAGAGTACAATTCCAAGGGACCATAGGTCTATTCTTTTATCGATTTTAACCCCTTTATCGAGATCTGATATCATTGAATATCTGTTATTGACAAACTGGCACAATTCCGGTGCAAAGAATGCCGGTGTTCCCATCGTTTTCCCAAGTTCTCTGTCATCGTTGGCATTATTTTCAAGAATTAAGCTAACCCCAAAATCCGATATTTTTATAGTGTTATCTTGGTCGATCAATAAATTTGAATGCTTTAAGTCTCTATGTATTATCCTTTTGAAGTCATGCAAGTATTCAAGTCCGTTTACCACGTCTCTAAGTATTTTATTGATGGTTAGTCCATTTTTTTTGGAGTATTTTTCATGATAATGGTTATATCTCTTCCAGTCAATTTCTCCGTATTTACAATACTCGAGCATCAAGAGAATCTTGTCGAATTTCAAATCATCGACAACCTGGAAGAGCTTCACGACGTTGGGGTGATCGCATTCCTTCATTATCTGGATTTCTCTTTTTATCTTCGTGGCATGGCCTAGGTACGTTTTGGTAATCAATCTTGTTCTGTCTATTCTGTTGATCGTCTTGATCGCTACAAGCTGCGACCCATTCTGTAAATCCTCGCTTAGAAGCACCTTTCCCGACAGACCCTGGCCAATTTTCTTGATTATTCTGTACCGATCATTGATTATCTTCTTCGCAGTACGACTATCGCTGCTTATCGTTAATGTCGTTATATCCATTAATGATTAGGATTCGTATTCTTCAAACTGGCAATCAAGATGATAGGATCTTTCTTAGACATGTGCATGTGTTACACTCATTGACTCGAAACCGATACACTAGATCAAAGCGCTAATCGTGACGCCTAATATCTAAAAACTTGGTGAAATTTTATGGAGCGATCTCGTCTAAAAAAAGGGAATACAAAAAAACGACACGCTGAAAAACTATTCTATATTATATTACATAGCTAATTATACATCCATCTCGTTGGCTCTAGCTTCATCCTTAAGATTCTTTGCATGCCTATTTTCCTCGGTATCGTCGTTCAACTCTTTAATGATTTCCTCTTCTTCTTCCGTTAAGCCTGTAATATCTGGAGGAATCTCGGTCATCTGAACAGAAGGTGCGTGATTTAGATACCTTAACTGTTCGAAAACTGTTTGACTGACACTCTCTAGATACTTCCGAGTGTTCTTGTTATCTATCCTTCCCTCTAATTGAGGATGCAAAGAATAATCGGGGCCGAACCATTCGAATGTAGGTATAAAATTTGGAATTTTGGGGTCTAACGTTACATCGTTCAAGACCGAAGTCTCGTAGCACCACAAACGTGAGACGTTCCTTGGGGTGTATCCTCCTCCTCCCAAAACAAGCATGGGTATATTAAAGGACTTTATAAACTTCACACATTCGCCATGGGCTTTAATATTTAAGTTGAAGCAGCCTAACCTATCCATTCCCAAAGAATCTGCTCCACATTGTTGTACTATACATGTTGGTCTGAACTTTGTAATCAAGGGATCCATTATTGACTTGAACAACCTCACATAAGAATCGTCATCTATACCATCTCTCAAAGGAATGTTCATGGCAAAATTCTTCCCTTTACCTAACCCTACCTCATCCATGGAACCAGTTCCTGGAAAAAACTCTCCGTTGAACTTGTGGAAAGAAACAGTCATCACCCTGTCAGTTAAATAGAATGCTTCTTGTACTCCATCTCCATGGTGCAAATCAATATCTATGTACATGACTCGTGGATGAACTCTTAACAAGTTCAAGATACTCAACACTATATCATTGACATAACAGAACCCACTTGGCTCGTGTTTTTTGGCATGATGAAGCCCTCCTGACCAGTTTATCGCTATATCCGACATGCCACTAATAAGCTTTCTTGTTGCATCTAAAGAGGCACCAGCATATATTGAAGAATATTCATACATTCCATCAAAAACTGGACAATCATCCCCTATGTTGAATTGGGCCAACACACTGTCCTTCATTTTGCCAGCATTGTCTGGTGAAATTACTTGTAAAAAGTTTATATAATCTTCTGAATGGAATTCTAATAACTCTTCTTTAGTAGCCACCCGAGGTGTATATAGATCCATTTTCTCATAAAGTTTATAGGATGCCATTAGATTATCAGTGAGAAGTAATCTGAATGGCTTCATGGGATGATGAGCGCCAAAATGAAACCCACTTACTTCTGAATTGAAATGGTAAGATACATTCTTATAACTTTCTGTTGAATTTGAAAAGAACCTAGGATGCTTTTCTTCAGTCTTTTTGTCTGGGCTGAATGTATCAGTCCCGCTTGTTGGTATCAGCATCTTAGTGGCGCCACTTCATTTAAGGAATCTTGACGGCGGTTTAAATTGCCGTGTATATATATATTTTGCTTATACAAAGTACTTAAAAAAAAAAAACCCCATCTACAGTGCCGCGACATTTGTAGAAATTACAAAGAATGTCGCTCTCGCCTACGGAGACATTTGTTAATGTTTAACTGTTCCTTGCCACTCGATAGTTTGAGTTATAAGATAGATTCAAACAACTTCATTATATCATTCAAAGCAAATAAAAAATGTCAAGTATGTAACATATTTTGAGTCTATGCGGAGACTTCTCCAGTGCGGACTATTTGATTCTTTGAAAGATTGGACTTTCTCTCATAGAATTCCCATACTTTGGATGAGAATACTAACTTCATTAGGCTCTGCTGGTTTTGATAGACATATTACTATATTTTCCCCAGAGGGTAGACTATTTCAAGTTGAATATGCATTCAAAGCTGTGAATTCTTCAGGTATTACATCCATTGGTGTTACAGGTGAAGATTCGGCCGTGTTGATCTCTCAAAAGAAGATTCCTGATAAATTGTTGGATCCCAAGACCATATCATATATGTTCAAAATTACCCCATCTATAGGGTTGGTTGCAACAGGCTCAATTTCAGATGCTAGATCACAAGCCTTGCGAGCACGCTCCGAGGCTGCAGAGTTCCGCTATAAATATGGCTATGAAATGCCAGTTGAAAGCTTAGCAAAGAGAATGGCAAATTTATCCCAGTTATACACTCAAAGAGCTTATATGAGACCATTGGGAGTTGCATTGACCTTTTGTCAAGTAGATTTCGAGGATGAAAACAGAGGGCCTCAAATTTTTAAATGTGATCCAGCTGGTTACTTTACTGAATACAAGGCTGTTTCAACTGGGCCTAAGCAGCAAGAGGCTACAACTTATTTAGAGAAGAAGTTCAAAAAGACCGACACGGTAAAGGGCGACTGGAAGGCTACTGTAGAGTTTGCCATCACCGCATTGGGCACGGTTATAGGAACAGATTTTAGAAAGAATGATATTGAGATAGGTGTTGCTACTACTGAAGGTTTCCGGATATTGACTCCCGAGGAAATCGATGAAAGACTTGTGTCGATAGCTGAACAAGATTAATCATTGGATGATGTATCTACATGTTGATATATTAAATAATTTTTTTTTTTTTCTTTTTTTTGATGATGATGATGAAATAGAACATATTCTCTCATACTTTTAATGAAAAAGATAACATTGATTGAATCTTACTTTTTTTCTTTTGGGTTTTTTTTTGTTGTTTCTGAGCAAATCACCACACATATGGAATGAACATGTAAGGACAAGCTTCCAAGTATCTATCCCAATCTTTTCCATACTTCTTTGCACATTTACGTTGGTCTCTGTAGGCTCTGTGTACCAAAACAATAAGGAAGAAGGCAGGGAAAAACCATGGGAATGGAGATTGGAAGCCACAGATCAAGCCCCATGTCAAAGATTGACAATAATCAGCTGTGTAGTGCATTTTTCTGGCATACACGTACCATCCGTCAGTCAACAAAGTCGACCCATTTTCACATCTGATATATTTTGGATTGACCAAATCAGAATAAGGTAAAGTTGGAAACGTCTTACGAATATCCTTCATACCTGCCATTTGCTTTCTAAATGAGTTCTTTTGACGATTACCAGTATCGAAGAAGTAGTAAGCAACGGATAAGAAAACGAACAAGAATATGTTGTATCCCGTTGACCATTGATACTCTGTTGGATCATGGTAATAAAGGTATAACGTACAATGGCAATAAGTGTAAGGAACGCCAGCAATGTTCCAGAAGAGCAACATAAAGCCAAACTTCTCATAAGCCATATCCCATGTTGGGACAATCAACTCTTCACCTTTGGCACATGCATTGGCATATAACCAATGGGCATATAAAAGAAAGAAAGCTTGAGGAGTAACATATCCGAATTTTTCAAATTGACTCAAACACAAAGCCAACGATAAAAAGAATAAAGTAAACCATGGAATTCTGACTTCAAAGAACATCTTCAAGTCCAAATACTTTCCAATTCTAGGGTTCAAGGGTGCACCCATGAATATATCATAAAGATGGTTTCCAGTCATACGATGATAGTCACCGGTCACATTTAAGCAGATCACGTACAACAAAACGGGTAAGAAGAGACCGGAGATCGTTGCAGCGGTCATAAGTTCTCCAAAATGCTCGAGAATGTAAGTCAATCTAAACAATCCTGTAAAGTGTAAAAGGAGCGACAAAACAATCGTGGTGTAGAAGGACCATACAGCATTACAGTAGTATGGCAACTGTCTGTTGTTCAAGTGTTCCAATGGCTGACCCTTTGTCCAAATGCCTGGCAACGTCAAGTAAAAAAAGGACTGAAGAGAGAAAAATCCAATGAAAAGTATCCACGTCTTCCACGACGGAATGCCGGATTCAACGAAATAGTGGAACAATTTCTTGAGAAAATACGTCCAGCTTTCGTTCAACCCTGGCCACGCTGGCTTTCCATTGTAGAACTCGACACTGATCCACATATACCACATCAATAATGGAAATCCAATCATCATGCCCAATGCTCCAGCAGGTCCACCGAACTCGTATTCGATCTTATCTTTGGCCAAATACCCGGGAAGGGGTTCTTCTTTCGGGGAATTGAGCTCCACAGAGCTTCCCTCCACTAGTTCAACCTCAATGTATGGAGTTTCGCTTGATTCTTGCGACATTACAGTTTGTTCTTCCTTAAAAATTTAAACATTAGCAATCATATTTACTCATTTACTTATTTATTTATTTATTTTTGTGCATCTGTTTTCGGTCTCGAGAACCGAAATCCTAAAAATTCCAAGCCATCTCTCGTATAGCAAAGGACAGAATGCACACTATACGACGCTACGACGGCATGAAAATTAGTGTCAAATAAGATTAGTTGATATATGAATTTTCTATCAATGCAATAAGTAGGGGGAGGGGGAAACTGTTGGCTAGGGGGAGATGTGCCAACAAAGAGGGCACTTCTAGCGTAGTTCAACATGGTGGAATGGGGATGGTGAAAGAACAGTGCCATTATTTTGGGTTTTTTCTTTGCCTTTCTTTGCCTTTCTTTGCTTTTCTTTGCTTTTCTTTGCTCTTCTTTGCTCTCTTTTAGCTGAATGTTACAATATCTCCGTCAACAATCTCGAAATGAACGTCATCGGAGTGGGCCTCGGGATTTTTAAGTCTTTCACGAGCTCGTTTCCTGGCACTATGTAGTAATCTCAATGCAGTTAGAGCGCTTCCGTTTCCCAATCGAATAAGTCCAATGAAGAAAAGCTCCACTCTCTCGAAACTTAAGTCATCCGACAACAAGACACTGCATATTCGGAGACCCGATTGGATCATGATACACCTGAAATCAAACTCGTCCTTTGTGATATAAAAGTGGTCGGTTTCTGCAAGGATCTGCTCTCTCGATAATGCTTCGTAATCTGGAGAGTTTTTTGATCTTACAAAGATCAAATAATTCAAAAGCTTTTTCGTCAATTCTCGAACTAACGGTTGATTTGGAGACAAATGAAGCAACCCCTCGCTTATGAGTATCTTCATGTACAGCACATCTACATGAATCTGCTCACATAAATCAAACCAAGAGTAGTAGGTGACTTTCCTTTTGTAGTCTGTGAACTTACCGTAAGCACTAGGAGGAAGTATTCCATGGTAATTGGGATTATCGGGGTGACCCATGCTGGTTTCAGGAATGATAAAAGTGGTTTTGGATACACCTGGTACAATTTCTGTTTCCTTGGCCTTATGAATGAGACCCATTAAATTGGTGAAACTTTCAATAGGTAGCTTCCAACCTGGATTTAATCTAATTTTATTTAATACGTCAGTTAATTCCTGAGTCAAAAATACATTATTCATCGTGAATCCAAGGTACAAGTTAAACTCCACTGGATGATTTATCATAAGTCTCAGCATAGTTAAAGAAATATTTAACTCGGGATTATATTTCTTTCCAAAATATCCTGTATCCTTGAAAATATTCTTTGAAGCTGTAAGTGAATTTTTATCCTCATCATGATCGTCATCATCCTCATTCTCCTCCGCCTCATCATCATCATCATCATCATCCCCATCCCCATCCCCATCCCCATCATCATGTGTTGTCGGGGTTACCCTTTTCATCAATGTTCCACCTTTAGAAATGAAAATGCCTGCCATTGCTTCTATCGCAAAGAACCACGTCTTGGCTAAAGCCAAGCCGCAAGAAATAGGTTTCTTACCATGAGACAAGTTCATGTAGTTAACTAAAAGATCCCGAGCTCCCTTTAAATGTGTTTTCCAAGACTCCATTTCTCCATTTTCCACTGGGTATGCTGCAGTGAAATTAGAAGCCAACAACAAATCTGTTAAAAGTAACCTTTCTATTCGATGAGAAATGTTACTCGTAAGTTCACCATTCGATGGGAAGGCTTCGCTAAGAAGCTTTAAACAAAGAATTGCATAGTTTTTCCTTGCTAAATTGTCACTTTCCTTCCCCGTCAAATTGTATTGGAAAGTTGCTGAAAATGTCAATAAAGCACTTAAAAGATGGGGACAATCTCTCAGATAGCTTAAAAGTAACTTCAACACCCCATTTGATTCGATTGAAGATGCAAACGGTAGCAAGTGGTATGAGCAATTGGTATTTGCCAACAAGTTCAAATATGAAAAATGAGTTGGTGAAAGTTGAAACGTTGAAGAGATCTCATCAACTAATTCCAAATTCAGTACACTAAAGTCATCGTAAGTGAAATTGTTCAGATGCTCTGAATGTCTTCTCAGATCCAAAGTCTCTGTCTTTGAGAGACCACCAAAGTGCCAATTCTTCATGACATCCCAATCGACCGGTTTGGGTGAAACATCATGTGAACCAGTGCCAGTATGCAAGGGGGTTCCACTGGCTAGAAACGGGTTTTGGTTAGGGTTTTGGTTAGAAATGTTCGTTCCCGGGTTGACGTCATTGTTGTTGAGCGCAATAAAGACACTCGAGTCGTCGCCTGCAAGTTGAACGTCTTTGAAAGCCATTGTGTTCTCGTAAGAGGCTTGAGGATCGACAATATCGTTCAATTCGTTCACAAGAAGAATCGCTTCGTCAAAGAGTCCTCTCAACCCACCCATGTCATAGCCGGATGGTCTCGACACAAGAATTCCGGCGGATGCGGGTGAGAATGCATCTGGCTGGTTGCCAAATATTCCCTCTCCCTCTCTTCGTCCTCCTTCTGCTCCGGCTACTGCTCCTGCTCCGGCTCCTGTTCCTGCTACTGCTCCGGCTCCTACTCCTGCTCCTGCTCCTGCTCCCAGTAAATACACTTCTCCGTTTGTCAGCGTTGGGTACGACATGCCAAACTTCTCGCTGGGGGTCTTTATTAAGCTGCCTTCAACATCAGATATCAGTACCACGGACTTCTTGGAGCGGGAACTCGTGGCGCTCCGTCCGGGATCGCTGAGAACCCGTTCAAACTTGGGCGGTTTCGGGTCGTAGAACTTCACCTGTATGCTTTGCTTCCATCCATTCTGTGAGTTGTGAACGTTCTGAGCGGTGTGAGCCGGTTGAGAGAGATTCCCTTCCCCGTCGAATAGCCCATGCAACGTCGTGGGGTGGCCGTTTCTCGTAACGTTTTCAAACTTGAACTTCTTCAACTCATACACACATTGCTTCGAAAGTCTGGAGCAATTGCGACAAAATGGCTTGCCCTCATCGCATTTCATCTTTCTTCTCTTACATTCCTGGCATCCTCCCCTGCTATACTTTCTCTTTTTGATAGGAGGCCTCGTCTTTTCGCTCTCAGACAGCAGGGCGTTCACGAGTTGCTCTTTCTCCTGACCCCACTGTTCTGCTACGTCATTGCTCATATTGACATCGAGAGTCTTGAATGTTGTATTGACGGGGCCCGTTTAGTGATACGGGTCACCGCACACGGCTCAGGTTGATTTTTGATAGAGTCGTGCTTACGTTATCGTGTGCGGCGGAGCGCGGCCGGCACGTGCGGGAAGAAGGTGCAGGAGGTGCAGGAGGCAGCTCACTGGGTGAGCGTCTGTGTGAGAGTCTGGATGAGAGTTTGTCTGACTGAGTGTCTGAGTGTCTGAGTGTCTGGGTGTCTGGGTGTCTGAGTGTCTGAGTGTCTGAGTGTCTGGGCGTCTGGTGTCTGAGTGTCTGAGTGTCTGGGTGACTGAGTGTCTGTCTGACTAAGTGTCTGGGTGTCTAGGTGTCTCTGTCTCTGTCTCTGTCTCTGTCCATCTCCTTCTATCTTGTCTGTCCACCCCCGCGTCTACCCCTGTGTAGCTCGGGGTCTCATCATGACGAACTGTCCGTCTGCCGGCCTCTCTGTCTGTCTGTCTGCCGGCCCCTCTGTCTGTCTGTCTGCTGGCCTCTCTGTCTGTCTGTCTGCCGACCTCTCTGTCTGTCCGTCTGCCGGCCTCTCTGTCTGTCTGTCTGTCTCTGCTTATCTCCGCTTATCTCCGCTTATCTCCCGCTCCGTCACGTGCCGCGATGAAAATATATATTGACTAATGTACAGCTAAATACATGAGAATAGGCGGCGACAGCACATCATCAACGCTGCCCCCTCCGCTCGCCGGCGCCGACACGCAATCCATGCCGACCCGACAAAACAGCTCCAACACTGTCTGTCTCTGCGGCCCCGACACTGTCTGTCTCTGCAGCCCCGACACTGTCTGTCTCTGCAACCCCGACACTGTCTGGCCACCCACGCAAATGGGTGCAAAAAACCACAAACCCCAAACAGCACAAACCTCACACCAACGCTGTCTAACAGCACCTGTCGTCGGGATGACGCCAACGCCCTTCTGCCCCGGCCGGCCCGCCCCGCCTCACATGCTCTGGAGCTTGGCGGTGATGCGGCGCCCGTGCGGCGTGTTCTTGATGGTGGCCACCAACGGCTGGAGTGCCTGCGACAACCGGGCGCACTGGTGGGCGTTGGCCACCGCCAACGCCGTCTGCAACACGTAGTTGCCGTACGAGTCGTTCAACAAGCTCGGGAACGCGTCGCCGTGGGCGAGAAGCTCGTCGATCAACGGCGGCGCGAGCTTGGCGAGCCGCAACGACTTCTCGATCACGTTGGACCCGAACTTGTGCAACGACAACGTGAGGATGTTGTCGCGGATGCTGGCGAGAATCGACGCCACCGACTCGTCGTCGCCCTTGGCCAACACGTACTGCACCACGTAGTTGCCGAACGGGTCCAACGAGAGCGCCACCGCGTCGCGCGACACCTGCGCCGCCAACTGGCGCCGTTGCGCCGCGGTGCCGTGGTCGATGCTGCGCTGCAACACACAGCAGCCGTGGCGGTGCGTGGCGATGTCGCGGCAATGCGTCGCCGCGGCGTCGAAGATGAACTGGTTGCGGCGGGCGTCGAGGTGCAGAAGACACTTCTGCACGACGTGGTTGCCGTTGAGGTCGGTGGCCAACGCCACCACGTGTGGCGCCAACACGTCGGTGACGGTGCGCGCGTCGTCGTCGCTGGTGATGCACTCGACCAACTTCTGCAACGCACGCGTCCCGTGCGGGTTCATGGCGACGGTGACGAAGCTGGCGGCGGCGTTCTTGACGAGAATGGTGCGCTGGGCCGCCGACACGCACTCGAACAACTTCTGGATCAAGTAGTTGCCGAACGGGTCCACCATGAGCTCCACCACCTTCAAGTAGACCTCGTTGAAGATGAGCGTGGCGGCGACGTCGCCGCGGGCCTTGGGCGCCGCCGGGTCCGTCGCCACGTCGAGCTGGCGCTGGAGGAACCGGCACCCGTACTGGTCCTTGCACAACAGGAAGATGCCGCCGGTGAAGTCGTCTAGCGAGGCGTTGACGAAGCGCGCGTCGTCGCCCTTCTTGCGGGCGCCGCCGTGGGCGCCGCCGTGGGCGCGGTGGTGGGTGCCGCCAGCGTCGTGCGCGCCGCGGCGGTGGTGCCCGCGGTGGTGCCCGCTGAAGTTAGCGGCGCCGCCGGCGTAGCTAGCGACGCCGCCGGCATAGTTAGCGGCATCGGCACTGAAGCCGGCGCCATCGCCGGTGAAGTTGGCGCCATCGCCGCTGTAGCTACCGGCACCGCCGCTATAGCTACCGTGCGCGCCGCTAAACTTACCGGGGGCGCCGCTATAGCCACTGCTCTCTCCGTAATAGTTACCGGGAGCCGCGCTGTAGTTACCGTGGACGCCGCCGTAGTTACCGTGGGCGCCGCTATAATTACCGTGGCCGCCGCTATAATTACCGTGAGCCCCGCTATAGTTACCGTCGTGCCCGCTATAACTCCCGTCGCGCCCGCTATAACTACCGCTGCGCCCGCTAAAGCTGCCGTAGTACGGCGCGCCCGCCGTGCTGCCCTCGCTAAACGCTGTCGCTGGCGCCGCCGCGCCCTGGTTCCAGAGAGCCAAGCCCAGCGACGCCGGCGACGCCATCGCCGCCGCGTACTGCCCGCCGTAGGGGTCGTACAACGAGTGTCGGGCGGCCAAGTCGGCGCCAGACAAATGTCCGCCGCTGCTCTTAGTGTCGGCGACATCGACCGTCGATGTCGGCGTGTTGCTGACAGACAACGACCGGGAAACAAGACTGTGTCGGCCCCGCGGCGTGCTGGTGCGGTCGGTGTGGACAGAGCTGTCGGCGTCGCTGTCTGGCGAGCCGCCGTCGGCGTGGCGATGCCTGTCGGGCGCGGGCCCGTAGGGAGCCATGCCCGCTACGCCCGCTACGCCTGGGGTGCCCGCTGCGTACGACAAGGCGCCGCCGAATGCCAAGTGTTTGGGAGAAGTAGGGAACGGCACGTTCAACGACAACGGCATCTCCGCCGCGCCAAAGGCGCCGTCGGGCTTGTCGTCGGGGAGCTGGAACGGTCTGATGGAGAACGGCCGGTCGCTGTGGCCCACGGCGGCGCCGCTGGCGCCGCTGGCACCGGTGGCGGCCTTCGTGTCGGGGCCGTTGTTTCTGTACGAGAACGGCGGTGCTGACGACGGCACGTAGCTCGTGCGCCAGGTCGACGACGGCGTGCTCATGGACGCGGCAAAGGCCGACGGGCCAAACGACGCTGCCCCCGTTGCGCTCGGGTTGGGCGTTAGCGAGCCGTACGGCGACATCTGGTAGCCGTTGTCGCCGTAGACGAACGACAGCGGCGGCGGGGCGCCGGCGGCGTAGACGGCAGAGGCGCCGAAGTCCGCATCGTCGGACGAGTGCCGCTGGTGGGGCCGCAGCGAGTCGTGGTGTCTGTCACTGTCGCGGACGCCGCGGACACTGCGGACACTGTCGGTGACACTGCGGACACTGTCGCCGACACTGCGGACACTGTCGCCGACACTGCGGACACTCAGCTCGGTGTCGGCGACACCGAACCCGCCGTGCAAGTCGAGTCGGTCCAAGGCACCGACAATGTCCAAGTCGGCGCTGGAGTTGCCGGCGGCGTCGGCGCTGGTGTTGCTGGCGCCGAGCTGCTCCCTGAACGGCGGCTCGGCGCTAAAGAGCGGGAACGCGTCCTTGTGGAAGAAGCTCGAGCTGCCGCTGGTGGCGCCGCTGTTGGCGCTGCTGTTGGCGCTGCTGTTGCTGGCGCCGCTGTTGCTGTCGTTGCCGCCCGACGGGAATCGGCTGCCTGGCGCCAGCGGCCGCTCGGGCTCACGTAGCGAGCCTGTCGGCGCCGCTCTCGCTAGCGCGCTCGCCATGCTGCTGTTGGGTGTTTGCAATGCGTTGGATGATGCGTTCATTGGCCCCTTCTGGGTGTTTTGTTGTCGACGTTGGCGCCACGCGGACCCTTTTCTGCCAACGGTGTGCTTTGCTGATGGAGCCTGCTGCCAGGGTCACCGGAACGTCTTTGCACGGCACGGTATCGGCGATGTGGCACCGAGTATCAACGGTAATGATAGGTAAGAAAAGATCGACTATGGGGAAGGAACACCCTTATTAATGTACACGAGAGTAAGGCTTTCCCACTCAAGATATGCAAAATGTCCAGAGAATCACCGTTGCTAAGCGACTGTTCTGTTTTGTGAGACTCTCCTTGGCCTTTTATGCTTCAATGACGGCCGACAGTACTAACGGTGGGATTTTGTAGACAAAAAAATGATCTGTCGCCTGGTCAATAAATTTTCGTCAGCTTTGTGCTCGCGCATCGGTTGGGCACGCAAACGGCTAGCGAGGGCGGCGGCGACGGCGTGGCGACGGCGTGGCGAGGGCGTGGCGCGAACGGGGCGCGCATGGCAGGAACGGGGCGGCGGCGCCGCGCGGCGCCCGGTGTGTTTTCGCGGTAGCGGGCTTCGTTTGGCGCCAGAGCTTACCGAGCCCGCGAGTGCGGCGGGGCCCGGTCGCACGCTTGTTTCCCGTTTGGGCCGGGCGGCTGCAACATGTAGGACGGCGAGAGAAAGGACGGCGAGAGGTAGCGAGAGAAAGGAGGGTGTAGCGAGAGAAGGACGACGGTGTAGCGAGAGAAAGGACATCTTAGCGAAAGAAGAAGTCTTGGTGAAAGAAGGACGTCTTAGTGAAAGAAGAAGTCTTAGTGAAAGAAGAAGTCTTAGTGACGTCTTAGTGGAAGAAACTACGCTGGCGAGAGGTCCTAGCGAGAGATTTAAGTTAAAGTTACTATGGTGAATATAATATGTGGAACAAGAAGTATGTTGTCTATAGGTTTGTTAGCACCAGTACAAAGTATACTGTGTTTAGTGATATTATTTGTAGGCACAGCTTTGAGTTATGGGGTCCTGGCAGGTCGTGGCGGGTCCTGGCGGGTAATGGCGGGTCATGGCGAGGTTACAGAAGAGCTAGGGGGAGCCATTGAGGATCTAGGGCGTTTTGTGAGGTTCTAGCGAGGTTCCGGCGAGGTGCAGGGAAAGAGAGTTTCCAGAGTGTTTTTAGCGGGGCATAGCGACGCTCCAGCTAGTCTAGTGATGCTCGAGTTAGTCTAGTGATGTTCCAGTGAGTTTCGTGATGTTCCAGCGAGTTTACTGATGCTCCAGCGAGTTTACTGATGCTCCAGAGAGTCTCGTAGACGGTGCACGTGCACGCACGTGCACCTTGCAACTCTCCCCAGGCCTTATACACGATCCAGCTAAAGAACTCTTTGATTGTTTCTGATGGTGATTCATGCTGGAGCATGAACTTCCTCCCGTACTTTCCGACCACATGTAACCGCTCATTGTGTTCAGTTTGGTACTAGTGTGTAGAAAGCTCAAGAAGCTAGAACGCAGAAACTCGAACCCTGAACCCTAAACTAGAACGCAGAGAAAGCTCAAGAACATTGGAGACTTCAACTGGAAAGGCGACTTTTTTGGACGGTTTCAGGTGTGTAGAGTGCCAGCAAGAGCCCACGAAACCCACGAAGCCCGAAGCCCATCGAGCCCACTGGGTTCTGGTTGCAGGAGTGAGTTCCGGCTGATTTTTAGAGAGTTCTTGGTTCTTTTAAAGAGTTCCCGCTAATCTAGAGGCTTCCGGCTAATCTTTAGAGAGTACCGGCTAGGATTCGGTGAGTTCCCGCTAATCTTTAAAGAGTTCGTGGTACTTTTCATTGAGTTTCCGGTGGTCTTCAGTGTATTCCGCAAATCTTTAAAGAGTTCGTGGTAAGCTTCGGTGAGTTCTTGGTAAGCTTCGGTGAGTTCTCTGTAGTCTTTTAGTGGGTTCCCGGTAAGCTTCGGTGAGTTCTCTGTAGTCTTTTAGTGGGTTCCCCTTAATCTTTGGGAAGTTCCCGGTAATCTTAAAAAAGTTCGCGGTAGTTCTCAGTAAATTCCCGCTAATCTTCAGTGAGCTTCCGCAATATTCGACCCGCAATCTGCGCTCCCGCAATATTCGTCCCGCAATGTTCAGTAAATTCCCGCAATCTTCGGTATATTCCCGCACTCTCCAGCAATATATGGCCACTCTTCCACCGTATGGCCACCCTTTCGCCATTACGGCCACCCTATCGCCCCCTCTCCCTCTCCTTCTCCTTCTCCTTCTTCTTCTTCTTCTTCTTCTCCCTCTCCTTCTTCTTCTTCTCCCTCCCGATCCACGTGACGCCGGTCACGTGACTCTCGCAAGCTCATCACTCCCATCCAACCTTGATCGAGTGAAAAATAACCAATAATGGACCAATTGACCCGCTACAACCTCATCAACACCACCGCAACGGTCGCCCGCACCATTTCCTCGGCGGGTTCCGCGTTTGCCTCGAGACAGCACTTTTTTAATACTATTATCTATTACTGTAACTATAATACGAAATTAAATATTATAAACTTAAATGGGAAGTGGGAATCAAATAGATGCGGGATAAAAAAACAAGAGCTAATACCGATTGAGCATTCAAAGGCCTCATAGCCCTCGTTAGTTTGGGGGGAGTGGGGGTGAGAAACCAACCAGTCGCAGAGCTGCTCTTATCAGTCCGTCAGCCTGAACTAGGTGGATTTCTCGTGTTGAGTGGACACTCTTTGCATGGAGACCAAGAAGTCTTCAAGCGATCTGTGGTCTCTCTCGGCGACGGGCTTCTTTCTACGATTGCAGAAGTTGTCGAAAGCAACTGACGTAGACATCAAGTAGTAAGCACCACCCAAGACACAGAAGACACCAAACGAGAAGATGTAGACTCTGACAACGGTGACAATGTCGGTCCAGTTTTGCGACCACCAGCCGAACAAGGTGAACATGGTTGCAATGATGTCAACAATCAAAACTGCACCGGCCAATTGCCACGAAGGAGACGAGGTCCAGAACGGGCCCTGGGCTCTGGTGATGAAAATCAACCAGTTCTCGGTCAAGGAGACCTGCAAGAACAAAACACCGTCGATGGAACCAAAGTTCTGGATGATACCACCTTTCTTCATAAACATGGTGGTCAAAGTGATCCAGGTTCCGATGGCCAAAAAGATACCCAAGATGATGGACATACCCCACAATCTCGGGGTGTTCCACTTGACGGGTTGCGGGTCGTAGGGAGCATTGTCGTAGGCAATGGCCAAGGTAGCAACGTCAGCAAAGATGGCAATGAACACAACCAAGTCGATGTCCAAGGACTTGTTCAAGATGGCGATCCACAAACCCAAAAAGAGCTCCAAGTGCAACGACAACGCGATACGGTAGACAACGTACGAGTACATTCTGTGGAAAATCTGTCTCGACGTCTTCAAGGCGTCGATGATGGCAGACAAACCGGGGGCCAAGAAAACAATATCAGCAGCGGAACGGGCAGCGTCGGTGGCACCTTCAACGGCGATACCGGTGTCGGCCTTCTTCAACGAAGGAGCGTCGTTGACACCATCACCAGTCATGGCAACCAAGAAGCCTCTCGACTGCAAGATCTCAACGGCGTTGTACTTGTGTTGTGGGAAAACTTCAGCGAAACCATCAGCAGCCTCCACGAAATCAGCAATTTCAGAACCGGCCATGTCACCACCGCCGGATAAACCCAATCTGTCAGCGTCGTAGATGTTGGTACCCAAGCCCAATTGGCGACAGGTCTCCTTGGCGATGCCAACGGCATCACCAGTCAACATCTTGACTCTCAATCCTAATCTTCTGGCCTCGTTAACGGTGGCAGCAGTGTCGTCTCTTGGAGGATCCATACAGGGCATGATGCCCAAGATCTCCCAGTGGCCCTCGCCTCTCTTTCTGGCGACACCCAACGATCTGAAACCTCTGGAAGCAAACTCGGCAACGGTGTTCTGGTAGTTTTCGTGAATGTCCTCGGGAATCGGGTGGTCGTCTTCAACAGTCTTCAAGACGAACAACGGAGCACCCTTGACACAGACGATTCTCTCGCCCTCGGGCGACTCGACAATGGCAGTGACTTTCTTGGAAACAGGATCGAACGGCTGGAACTCAATGACCTTGTACTTGGTCAAGGCGGCCTTGGCTCTGGGGTAGTTGATCAACGACTTCAAGAACGCCTTGTCGATGGCATCCAAACCCTTCTTCTTTCTGGAGGCAGCCAAACAAGCGGTCAACATCAAGTCGTCGGCCTCGACACCTTCAACGGTGTACGGCTCGTGCAACGACAACTTGTTCTTGGTCAACGTACCGGTCTTGTCGGAACACAAGATCTCGACACCGGCCAACGACTCAATGGCAGACAACTTCTGCACAATGGCCTGTTTCTTGGCGAGGTAAGCGGCGCCGACCGCCATCGTGGTGGTCACGACGGCCGGCAAACCGACGGGGACGCCGATGATGGTGATGGCCAAGGAGTATCTCAAGATGGAAACGATTCTGACGGTTCTGTACAAACAAGCGACCCAGACAACCAACAAGGTGACGATAACCAAAACCAACAAGATCGTACCGATCCCGTTCAACACCTCGGTGAAGTGACCGGTGCCGCCCCCGGCCTTGTTGACCAACGAGGCCGCCCGGCCGACGAAAGTCGAGTCGCCGGTCGCGGTGACAATCATGAACGCTTCGCCGGTCTTGACGGTGGACGACGAGTAGCACGAGTCGCCGTGCTTCTTGTCCACGGCCAACGACTCGCCGGTGATGGCGGATTGATCCACCTGCAACAAACAGTCCTCAGACACGATTCTTCCGTCGGACGGAATGACAGTTCCGTCCTCCAATTGCAAGATGTCGCCCGGCACGATCTCGTTGGCGGCCACCTCGACGACGGAGCCGTTTCTGATCACGAACGCCGTGTTGGCCAACGTCTTCTTCAACTCCTCGACAATGGAGCCCGCCTGGTACTCCTGGATGAAGCCGACGAACGCGTTCAACAACAACAACGCGCAGATGACACCAAAGTCGACCCAGTCCTCCAACCCGGCGGCCAAGATGGCCGCGGCCTCCATGACGAACTGGATGGGCCCGACAAAGAACATGATGAACTTCAACACCAAGTTCTCGCTCTCCTCGGCCATCTGGTTGAGGCCGAACTTCTTTCTCCGCTTGGTGACCTCGTCGTCGGTCAAGCCGACGGTCGGGTCCGTCTTCAACAACTCCTCGGGCACCTGTTTGAACGAGCCCTCGTCGACCTCGTCCTCCTCCTCGTCGTCGCCCAAGGCGTTGTGGTTGGACTGCAAGTCCAAGATCAACTGGTCGATGTCCTCGTCGTCGTCGTCCTCGACGGTCTTCTCGACCTTCTCAACGGTCGGTTCTGTAGCGCTCATCGTTCAAAGTAGAGTCAGCAGTAACACTAATGGTGGTCTTCTAGCACAATGGGATGTGTCTAGCGTTGCTAATGTCAAAACTGCCTAATACCTTTTCTTTCGAAGAGTATACAGATTGAGCCAGCCAAGGTGCCGGGGGGATTTCCCATTTATATACGTTTTGCTACTGATTAAGCATGAATTTCGTCGACTGGCCATCCTTCCAATAGAGATAGCGACTTGAGGGAATTTCCATAGGGAGAGATTGTATACAAAACAGCCCGATTGGGAAGGTATAACATGCCGATGAGGAATGCTGCACGGTGTGCAGACTAACCCGACGCACAGGCGGCGGCCGGGTGCAGGGCGCCGACCGGCCGGAACGGCCGCATGCGGAAGGGCGACGCACCAGGGCCTGCGACGCCCCGGCGGCGCCACCAATGCGGGCAGCGGCAGCGGGCGGGCCCCGGCTAATTAGACCCGCGGCGGCGTGTGTGCAGGGGCGCGGTGCCGCCGCGCAGCCGGCCCAGACCCGAGCGGTCGGAGCTGCGGTGACAATGCAGCAGAGGGCAGGGAGGTCGGCTGTCCCGGAGGGGCGCCCAAAGAAGGCGGTCTGTGCTGTCGGGAGCCTGCGCCAGCGGGACTGGGAGTGGGCGAGCCAGCGGGCGAGACAGCGGACAGCCATTGGGACGGCCATTGGGACAGCCATTGGGACGGCGGCCGCCGCCGGCGCTTGTGGCATGGCGCGTGGTGGGGCCAGTGCTGCGTGGCTGGCGGCCCAGCACGCTGCCCGGATGGGGCAAGTCCGGTGGGACTACGGTGCGATGGGGGGTGCGGGCCGATTGGGAGACTTGGGGGCACGCGGCCGCGCACGACCCGTGCGGTTCCCGATCGGGTGCGGGTGCGGTCTGTGTGCAGGCC
This sequence comes from Priceomyces haplophilus, assembly GCA_001599895.1. Lineage (NCBI taxonomy): Eukaryota > Fungi > Ascomycota > Pichiomycetes > Serinales > Debaryomycetaceae > Priceomyces > Priceomyces haplophilus. Next base: position 894,398 of record BCIF01000002.1, on the reverse strand, counting down.
GTAGGGCTGGATGGTGGTGGTGGTGGTGGTGGGGGGGTGCGCCCAAATGGTGGTGTGCCCAGCTGGCGGGCGAGCAGCGAGCTGGCTGGCGGCCGGGCAGGCGAGTCCGGCTAGCGGGGGTGTGCGCTGGGAGAGAGATAACGCAGCAGGCTGGCACCGAGCGCTGCGATAGACAGAGGCGTCCCGGAAGTGGCAGGCGCTGTGGGAGATTCGGGCGCCGATAAGGGAGAGAGCCAGCCGGGAGGGCTGGCGAGCGATGAGCGGGCCAGAGTAGGGCCAGAGTAGGGCAAGAGTAGGGCCAAATGGGGGCCAAATGGGGGCCAAATGGGGGCCAAATGGGGGCAAAAGAAGGGCCAAAGGGGGCAGCAGGGCAGCAGGTTACCATTGCGCTGCCCTGCTGCCCCCGTGTGCACGTGTGTGCGGCGCCGCCCCAGCAGATTGTGGTGCGAGGAGCGCTGTGGGTGTCAGATGGCCGGCGCTGGCGGGTGCGACGCCGGGGCTGTATGCCGGATTCAGGTACACCACAAAGCTGTCACGGGCGGTAGGTGCACCGGCGTGCGGCGTGCTCCGCACGCCCTSGCAACAGACAGCGCACGCCCTCGCAACAGACAGCGCACGCCCTCGCAACAGACAGCGCACGCCCTCGCAACAGACAGCGCACCCMCCTGCGACAGACACGGCACGCATTTGTGAGATGTGGGTATGTGGTGGGGGGTTTGTGGTGGAGGGTGAGAACGGTGGAGGGTGAGAACGGTGGAGGGTGAGCCTCGGGGAGGCTTCGGGCGCCGGGCGCGCGCGCCGGCACGGAGCGCCCGGGTAGCGCAGGGCCAATGGGAGCGGCCGCGTGCGTATGGGAGCGGCGCTAATTAGAGCTTGCCAGCCAGCTGCAAATAGCAGCCCAACGGTGCCATTGTCGCAATGGCACCCTGTTGGTGCCACTGTTGTGTAGCGTGAGCTGCGTTGGTGGTGCGCTGCATGTCGCTTCGGCCGAGCAACACCCGAGGGATGCGCCAGACGAGCCCGGCACGTTGCTGAGGGATACGCTGCCAATGCCGCGAGAGTTGTTGCAGCAGATGCTGCTGCTGGCGCTGCTGGAGCTGCTGCTGGAGCTGGCGCTAGCGCGCTAGCGCGCGCGCGCGGGGGAGGCCGGTGCCGCCTACGCCGCCTACGCCGCTGCGCGCGCTAGCGCGCGCGTGCCCGCTAGCGACGTTTTTTCACGCACCGGCGCTATTTTTAGCGACGGCCCGCGGTGCTGCGTTTACGTTGGCAGGCTCGGAAATACAATGGCGCTGGGTATACCGAGCTACTATAACGAGCAGAGACAATGGGGTGCAAGATGGTGACGCAACAAATAAACTTCATCGACACTTCCGGCCGGTTTCTTGGTGCAGACCCTTACTACCTGGCTGCTGTCATTATTGGACGGGTGCAGCGGCGAACGGCAACGGCTGGACACGATCTTGGTGAGCCATTTAGAGACAGCCTGCGAATCGGTCGGTAAACGGTAGGGAGCAAAACCCGGGGCCAGGGCTGCGCGCGCGCCAGGTTGGGGATATTTCCGATACAGCCGACGGCGCGCCGGGAATAAGTGCGTGGTGTGCAGCAGGGCATCGAGGCATGTATTAGTAATGGATGTGTGGAGGGCGCAATTGGAATAACGGTCCCCCTACAGTCGAAGGTTCTATATGGGAGAGGTGAGCCGGCGCGTCGTTCTGCGGTTGATTTAACCTAGATTTCACGGTGTTGGCGGTGTTGTTGTGACGTTGCTGCCGGCGTTGCTGCCGGCGTTGCTGCCGGCGTTGCAGCGCTGGTGCGGGTTGTAGCCTGGGTAGCGTTTGTAGCATCAGCAGCATTAGCGGCATTGGTTAGCGCCGGTAGCGGGAGCCCCCTCCTCGCTGGCTGAAAAATTTTTTCTTTTCTTTCACGGGAAACCTTTTTTTTTTTTGTTTTTTTTTTTCACCCTGCTCATTCTATTCAATTCGATGCCATCTTCGGTATTCTCGGTGCCTATTTTGTTTCCCGTTACGTATGCGTGCATGCATGTTTTGTTTACACTTAAACCTGCTTGGGCTGTCTTCTGAGTTTCCACTTCAATGGCCTGAACATCTTAAGCACCATGTAGATCGCGCTGCCAATGAACCTGAACGCTGCCAATCCCGCAACCACCCATAAGATAACCGTCAAGAAGATCCTCGAATTTGCACCTATCGATCCGTCCTTGTTTAGCTCCGACAGCTGATCGTTGACCAAGGTGGAAACTCCGAAAGTTTCCAAAACAATGGCAATGAGAATTACGTTGGTCAAAAGCCAGATTAACACGGTGATGGTTCTGACAAGGGCATAGTAAGCGTCGTTTTTGGCGTTGTTGCTGCTGACTCGAGCGGGTTCCATGGGGACCATTTTGAGTTTATCAAGAGTGTCAACGTATGCCTCATCGAGTTCTTTCTGATCACCAGGTGCAATCATCACCAATTCATCCTTTTTGGGGCCAGTGGATTTGGCGGACCCAAGATCCTTAGCAGTTTCAACCTCTCTACTACCCCATGAGATATCGTGAATGTTACAGAACGAGTAAATGTTAAGCACATTGACATATGTCGGCGAAAGGGCAAGATATTGTACGAATGATGTAAACATGAAGCTTGGTTCTCCATACATGAATGCTCCCACAAAGTAGAGTAGGTATGTTGATACCACCGAAACAACCAAATCTCTAAATTTGTAGTTTGATAAAAGTAATGATGCATGGAAGTTATCTTTATTATCATTGATGACGGAAACTGTGGTATGGACTGCCAAATAAATGGTAGCAAACATCATGTATGCCATCAAGATTGCAAATATTACCGATATAGTCAAGTAAAATTTCCTCGTTCCTCTAGGGGTATTACCAAATGCCAAAACAAAAGTAGAAACTAATGATGCCAAGTATATCCAAAGACATACCACTGAAATATATCTACCAGCATCAAAATTCATATCCAGTGCACCAACATTGGCTGTCAAAATCCGAAAGACAAGGAAAAAAGATGCCATGGAAAACCATGACACCAATAAGGTAACCAGTTGATAATAAAATTCAAGTTGTAATACTAACTTTCTAAGTAACGAGTGATTAGATCTCCAAATTTGTGTCCAATGTACCACCGCATACAATGCAGCAAACAATGATCCATTAAGCCATCTTCTTCTTTGCATAATAAAATTCTCAATCAGTTCGGGTGCATCGGTTTCTGCCTTTGATTCACTGACATATCTTAACACATATTGATGATGCTTTTTAGCCACCAATTCAAAACACAATATACGATCTTCTGCCAAGTACATATTGGATGCAAATATACCTGCTTCATGATAATTTCTTTCCTTCAAATCTTTTTCATCATCTTCATCATTAGCTCCAATCTTATTATCTTGATGCAAGAATTCACCTTTAAAATATTTTTCCAATGGTCCCTTACCGTCCACATTTAAAAGAGCTTCGTACCTATAAGCAGAAAAGGCACCAGGAAGCACGGAAATGAATCCAAATACTGACTCCATTGGTTTATCTAAAACGTTTGCAATTTTGTATTCAAAGTTCTGTGCAGCAACCAATGGATTTCTAAGTAACCTCCTCCCCGGTCCAAGAGCAATTTTCATCTCACCACAAGCACCCGCTACGTTAGGATCACGGAAGGATTTCCACAAATGGTAAAATGCATCATGGGCGGGTTTGGTACCACAATCTAATAACATAACAATCCTTGGTTTAAGAATTGGGGCAAATGCTTGGAAACACCATCTATGAGAATTAATTTTCTTTGCATTTCTTTCTTTCAAACAAAAAATGATTTGCACTGGAGACCCATTAATCCCAAGATGAATCTTTTCATTAATCTTATCAATCCCCACCGTGGAAGTATACTCATATATGTGAGCCTTGACACTCTTGTCATTGATTTTAGATTTGGCATAACCATCTTGATACAACCCCAAGGCTGAAAGTAACATCTGGGATCTCTCATTGAAAGCAGCTCTACCGTCACTGACAATACACACTACGACCTTTTTCCAGGAACCTTCACCCCATGTTGGATCTCTTCTTTTAGTGAGGTTAGCAATATTTTCAAATATACCCGTCAAAGTTTTACCCAACAAAATTTCATCTTCATTATACATGGTGACACATACCATGATTTCGGTTTCCCGAGGGGGGTTGTATAATCCTTGTCTAAGACTATAACCGTAATTGATAAAATTGGAAGGTCCACAGATACATGCTGTATATCTCATGAGAGACATTTCCTTTCCACCATCGGAAATATGACCGCCATAGTTATTTAACAAGGTTTCTGGTACCGGCGCATCTATTATATAGTTTCCGTTGACCAACTTAGCCTTTTTAATTGTTTTTGTATACCTCAATGCAGGCTTGTAATCATCGTCATCGTCATCGAAAATGTCTTCCTTTTCAGTCACTTCTATGTCTGTATTTTGCTTGTCCTTCTTATTCTTCTTATTCTTCTTCTTTTTGTCCTTTTTCTCAGTAGCCTTCCTTTTGATGGTAACGCCTCTGGCAATCTCTTCGCCAGTTTCAGAGTACAACGAGTCATCGTCGCCAAATGGATCCATGTTGTCATCTATATCCTCCAAGGGATTGATCATGTAGTCTTCTCCACTGTATGACATCATCTGCATGTCCTGGAATGGCTGTGGCGGGAACCCGTTATAGGGAGAGTAAAGCCCGTACTGTGATCTTTGTGGACTGTATGCCGTCTCTGGAAAGCCAACATCCGTCCCGGTCAACGTGCTGGACTTCTTGTGACGAGTCGGTAGGGTTGATACGGATGGCGATCCGCTAAAGTGTTTTTCGTAGTAGAAGTCTTCATCAAACTTGGTACTAAGACTGGAGTTAGTCTGATGTATTCCATGTACAAATGGATTGAGTGGTGCCTCATCTCCATTGCCCGAGTGCGGTGGCACAGCTGGTGGTGGCGACGAAAACTGGTGTAGATTGTAAGGCTGTTGGTTCTGAACGAAGCTGTTGGTGTACAACGAGGTTCTTGCTCCCGGTGTAACAGGCATGCCCTGGTAGCCGTAAGTCGACTGTCGTGGGCCGTTGCCTCCTCCATTTCTATACCGCGACTCTTCTGCAAAGAGGTCGTCTCCGTCACTCAACTCGTTCTCTGTAACTGGATCCATTCTGTTGTTCTCTGGCGTGGGAAGCGATAATTCAAAGTTTGTTTCTTGTAAACGTGGACCGTTTGGCTTCCCTTGATATTGTCTATTGCTGCTCGATTTGCTGTCGTGGAGTCGTCGGCGACGTGCGAGACTGCTGTTTCACTGATCTGGGATGCTCTGCTCTTACTGTGGCGGGCTTTTCTAGCGTCCTCGATGTTCTTTTCCACAATCTCTACCTGGGTGGGTTCTTCTGCTCCAACTGTCGGTATTTCGTCGCTTTTTTTTCGGTATCCTGGCCAATACTGTATTTCTTGGTAGCTTGTCGGGGTTCAGAGGGCAGGCGGACGTCCTAATTCGTGCTTATTTGTCCTTCTTTGTCTGGTATTTCCTAGGACTTCCCTATATTTACTCCTGTTTTCTTCGTTTAGGCAGCAATTTGATCAAGATTTGTTGGTTCTATAAATGGACTGCAAATTAGAATTTCTATTTTTGATTCTTCCCGATTAGGAAAGGATATGGAACCCTCTTGTTCGGGATGCGTGCAGGAAAAAAGCACTGGCCCGCAAGTATAACATAGAAGAAACAACGAAGGGGGACGGGGGGGGGGAAACGACACAAAATAGGGTACAACAAAGGTTTCTGGAACGGCAGAGGGCAAGCAGAGTCTGAAACGTGAAAAAACGCAGCAAAGAGGTGTTCTGTAGCGAGAGATGGCGCTAACCACGCAGGAGCGGGCGAGGATCGTGGGCTTGTGGGGCTAGACTGCGAAAAATCGGCATGGTCGAATGGCCAAATGGTGAAACGACAAAACGATGAAACGACGATACCAACAGCGGTACTTGAGTCCCTGCGGAACGTGAAAAGAGCGCATGGTTTGGAGATGGCAAGGCTTTGCCCCTTCGAATGGTTTTCTGGAGCAGTTTGCGCGGCGTTGGGAGCTCTTCATTGCGGTGTTTACCAGGCAGGAGCAGGGGCAGAGGCAGAGTCGAGTACGCAGGAAGAAGCGGATGTGCTGATGATATGGATGCCATACTTAGATTACATAAGGTGCCACAACGGCACAATGGCAGCTTGGTGACTATGGTAAGGGGAAAACAGTGCAAAAGCAGTGCAAAAGCAGTGCAAAAAGCAGAGGAAATACCAATAGCGGTTCGGGTGCAGACTGATGTGCAGACTACGGTGCACACAAGACACACCGTTTGGCCTTGGAGAAGCCCAAATTTTGCAAGCACGAGAGATGGTAGCCATGCGTGCACTTAAAGAAAACCAACGCATGGGGGTGTGCCGCATCGATGAGATCACGTGTACGGCGATCTGAAGACGATTCCTGAAATTCACTCAGTGGGTGCAAAAGGACGAACTGACGGTTTTCCCAAGAATCGTAATGAAGAGCTTCGTTTTCGCCTCCCCAAAGCAGCCTGTCGCAAGAGGCGCATGTTTTGTGCTTGATGTCCCAACCTCTTATGTTGTCCGACCGCGTGAGTTCCATGCCCTTGAAGATGCTCTGGTCGAGCATTTTCAATGAAATGAGGTGCATTTCGCTTTCGTAGTAGTAAGATACGAACACATCCTGTAGTATTGCCTTGACATTAGCTAAAATAGCCGCCTCCGTCGACGACTCAAGAAACTTGTTGAATATGACGAGAAACGACTTCTCCTTGTCGTCACCCAGATTGAGTTTGATGTCACTGATTCCCCTGAAACAGAAGTACAAACAGTCGTTGATTAGAGTGTGGTTCGATTTATCCTTGTGGTTGGCAAAGCTTACTAGAGTTTCGACCAATTGCAACCACATAGACTCGTTCAACGTGAACTCTTCAATCCTGATGTTATACGACCCGGGCGACTCGCAGACTTGCATTGCTAACTTGACGAGATCTTTAAATCTACGTTGCTGCGATTGTTCTACCAACGGAATAGATGAAACTTTATCCATCTCGAGAATTAGGCGATCCAAAGCTTGTTGAAACTCACCTTTGTACGTGAAAAGAGCTATGAGACCGTCAAAAGCTGATGTACTCTCCTTGAGAACACTTATAACTCTATCCAATTCCTGTTTATCCAGCGCCAATATCGGTAGATGTTTCTTAATGAATTCAAGTTCTTGAGGGAAAAGTTCGATATAGCGTCCCACGAGTCTGGGGTATGCTTTTTGGAGAACTGGGGCTAGCTCAAAATTATTTTGAGTAAAGAAATACATCAAATACGTTTGCACTAAAACCACATCTTCAGACTCAAGTATTTTGGTATGAAGAATAGGATCAAAGTTGGAAATGAATTGTACGAATCCCCTGGTATCATACAGGGCCATTTGAAAAAAGTTTTCCTTAACCACCGAGATCAAATTCAACCTCTCTTGGGTGCTTAGAGATGATGCATGTGATGCGGGTTCGAGTAGGGAGCCAAAAGATTCAGAGCTAGACAGCGTGGGAGAGTCACTTTGTTGAAGTTTCTCAAGCCAAGTCTCCAATACTTTTGAAGTTTTACCCTCTAACCGATAAACACTCATCAATACATCGTAAAACTTGGCCGATTTAAGTTGTTGATACAAATATGAGTTGCTTTCACGCTCAACATACGGGAAGATACTTTGTAAGGCCAATTCTCTATCCTGTTTACTACCTTGATCGTTACTAGAACATAATGAATCGACCACTTTATCCAAGACAGAATCAGATATTCTTATGAATTGAGGATACTTGGGATAATTTCTTGCTATGAAAGTGGCCAAATTCTCAAAATCTTTATCAGAGAAGCTACCAACCTCATAAATGTCTAGTAGAGCTTCTATAATGTATTGTCTGTTGAAATTTTCTTCCTCGTTCAAGAAGCTGTCCTCAAAAAATTCATTTAAAGTAGACAACATTTCGAATGAATCATGCCTTAGAAAAAGTTGCAAGTATGGGAATATGCCATCTTCCCCAATATAGTGTGAACTACCTTTAGGCCATTCAATTAACGTTGAACTGAACAAAACGTCGCAAATGCTTTTCTTGGCTGTAGTTTCCTTGTCGTAGTTAATGAATCTGTCTGTGGGGTATTGCTTCCCAGTGAGAACAAACGACAAGTATCCGTAAACCTTGTAAGATAAATCCGAGTTTTTGTCATGCAAAATATCTTCAATAAATTCCATCAAGGGGGTCACATAGTCATTTAATAGATAGTTCCAAACATAGATCAAACAGTCCCTTAAACGATACTTCGAACTAAGCAGAATGGTCAAGTCGATGTCGAGAGTCTCAATGTCTAGCATGCATAGTAGTTCGGTGAATAGGTCACCACGGTTCAAATCAATATAATAATCCACCAAATGTTTCAAAACAATAGGCGAAAGTGATGATATCTTGCCTGATAAGATGTAGGGCTCTAAGCTCTCAAAAAACACAGCTTGATCACTGAGATTCTCGAAAACCAGCTCTACTATCACTGGATATTCATTCGATGGAAACAACTCTGATAAATCACTGATGATATCAAAGTACAACGTCAAGTAAAAATCATGATTACTATCATCATCAGCAAAGAGATTTGAGACTGAAGAACGCATGATTTCTAAAAGATAAGGTTTCAATAGTTCTTTCCTCAAAATCATATCTTCGGGTATTCCAAAAAGTGAATTTATCCCAGAATCAGTGGAATTGTAGAATTCGTTTGCTGTTGTAATTGCTCTGCCATAATCCTTATCCGATAATAGATGAATCAATCTGTCTGCCCAATTCAACGGTCTTGCAATCGATAGTTCTCTACCTACTGGAGTATCAAATACCGCCATAATCTTATATTTCAAGACCTTGATGATATTTTCATACAACAACAGTTCTGAGTGAACATCAAGAGTCAGTGAATCAAAGGGTATCAATAGTTTATCCAAATACTGATCACCCACATGATTAAGCACACCATTACCTTTCATCTTGGAATAATGGAGTATATTCAAAGATACACCCCCCCTAACGCTTTCCTTAACAAACACACAAAGCAACGATGGACTGAGCCATTTGGTGCTGACTATAACGCCCGCCACGTCATCATTCTTCCACACACAAGTCTTCTCAAATGGAAGCTGAGTGATTGCCCTGTCCTTGTCCTTGAGATCGGCCACCACGGACAATAAATTGGGGGGAAGAGAATCATTCTTCAACTCCAAAACGGTCAACACGTTCAGCCATACATAGGCCAACCGGGCATTTACAATCTTTCCCTCTCTCTCAGTGCATGGGAACCAGTCTAGACACGCTGAGAATGGGGTTTCTTGTGATATGTTTTTCGATCTTCCGATACTGTAATGGCTCACCAAGTTTGTATTTAATGGATCATTCAACGACATGAGCGAGTAGATCGACAATTGTCTCTTTGTGATGATCGCAGTCACGCCAAGAAGATCGGTGATTTGATGTGAGGTACCCAAGGGCAAAATCTGACAGCCGTGAATCATATATCTGGCATCGTCTGAGTTGGTGTCATTCTTCCCCAACACTTTCCTCGACACAAAATACCTTCTCATGAACTTCTTGAAGCCATGATGATAGAACACCAAGCCTGCCGCGTCCGACGTGAGAATCTGCGAGCTCTGTCCGTTTATGAACTGGATAGACGTTATGGGGACGTCGATTAGGTGTCCTTGGGTCTGCTTTGCGAATCGCTCCTCCATGGTGATTGGTTCTATGACATAGTACGGCGCCGTGACACCGCCTCCCGCTGACGGCAACTCCCATATTGCCACTTGCCCATTCAGGTACCCCGCCGCTATGAACATCGAATCTGGGGAAATTGCCATTGATCTTATCGCACCTGGTTCTTCGTTGTTTCCTTCTTCGTTTTCATTAGTGAGACCTAGCGTGAATTGCACCTCCTGGCTGTAATTGAAGCCAACCAAGTACCCCTTCTCCGTGGAAAACACCATGTGTAGCGGCGATGTCAGCATGGAAACCACCTGTCCTCGTCGTGCCACGAACTCAGTGGAGTTGATGACCCTATTCAACCGCTGAGCTCGCGACCATTTGATGAGCGTTCCCTCCAGAGGGAAGTCTGAATGGCTCCTCGTGCTGTGCCGTGCTATGTGTCGTTCGAAATGCCGTCCAACTGTTGCCTGTGAGCCTAGAACGCCACTAAGTCTGGTCTGTGCTCTATCATCAAACCTGTGCTTGCGAAGCGGTGTCGATAGCGAGTCGTTCGAGCTGGCGCTGGACGTGGGCGACAAGACGTCCCCCGTCGGAAGCTCGAAGAGCCCCGCTGCCGTCGCTGCGCCGTCAGCATGGTTGGCGGTAGACATTATTGAGGGTGGATCTGCGCTGGTCGCTTGATACTGATAAGCTAGACGGGTACATTTTGCATTGAAAACTAAAATCTAGAGCGTGCCGTTACCGACCTGCATATGCGGCAAGGCCCTCGGCCTGTATATAGGGATGCTGACTTGGGTGCAATTAGCATGGTGGAGGAAGAGGAAGAGGAAAAGTTGGTGGAGGAGTTGGTGGGGGGCGCACAAAGTGCCCGATGGGAAGAGTTTTGTTTTTAGCTGGCGATTGCCAGGACGCCTGCGAAGGAGAGCAAACACTGGGGGGGGGGGGGCAGCTCTTCACTGCATACCCGATGCGGCGACGTCGTCCCTTGTCACTCGATCTTCCTTTTCCGAAAGAGTCGGCGCAACTTGAAGAGCTGGTAGAGCCCTATGATAACGAGGGCGCCGAGTTGCACCACCAGCCATCTGACGACTCCCTCGCATGTCCGCTCGGACAAGTCGCGGAAGAGCTCTTCTTTCTTCCTGATAAACTGCTGCTCGTTGCGGATATCGGTGAGCTTGTCGTTGAGATGGTTGACTCGCTCCGTCAACGATTGGACTCTTGTGGTGTGTTTCGAGTCGAACGACTGGCCATCACCCACCTCGAAGTCGATAGCGATCCTCGCCCGCTGGAACTTCAGGTCCAACACCGCCATAGCGTCGTTCTGCGTAAAGTAGCCAGCCCAAGACCTGGTAACGAAGCTTCGCGGAGTCAAGCACACTCGATACTCGCCAAAATCCAACGCGCTGTAGACAAACTGCCCGCTGGCGGAGCCGCGCTGGTGCACGATGCGGTTGTTGGCGTTAAACACTTCTTCCACGTCAATCAACACGCCTGTGCTGACTTTGTCTCGCGGCGCATGGTACGCGTCGCTGTCTGGATCACAGATCTCTAGGCGGTAGCGGCCTATGAGCAACGTACCCTTGCGGAGCTCCTTGTGGAAGCACCGCCTCTCGCCGGCGCCGCTGTAGTAGTGAAGCATCGCGTGCGCCGAGGCAACGTACCACGCTGCCGCAACAAGCGTCGCTAGCCACGTCGCAAACACTCCCGTTAACTTCATGTGGAACTCGCCCGCTTATGCCCACAAAGAGAGAGTGAGAGAGTGAGCTTCCTTCCCGAGAGAGTGTGTGAGATTCTGCCCACAGAGAGAGCTTCGGTCTCTCGTATACGCCGTGCTGCTGTGGGTTACCAATGGCCGTGGCCTCAGCGTGAATTATTTTTTGCGGATTTGATGGATTTGATGAACCCAGCCCGGTCACGTGTTCCAGTGGAAGCCTCTGGTGGGGGGGCGGACGTTTTTTACGGGCCTGTACAGAGCCCCGGCTGCACACAGGAAAGCGCGCTAAGTGAAAAATCCATCAACAACTCGAGGGGGGCCTTACCGTTCCTTTGCTTGTAGAACCCCTAGCTGATTGGCACTAATTGGCACAGACGTCACACGGCATGAACTTATCGCTCCACGACCCGTTTGCCGTGGCGAAGGAGTACCCCGAGACGCTCGCCAGCACGTTCCAGTACGGGCATTCTGTCGTTATTCAGTTCAGCCATCGCGGCGACTACCTAGCTTCGGGCTTGAGCGATGGGTCCATCGTGGTGTACGACATGGCGACCAACGGTGGCGTGGTGGCACACCTCTACCTCGGTGGTCACATACGGCCCGTTACGTCGCTCTGCTGGTCGCTGTGCGGGCGCTATTTGCTCTCGTCGTCGCAGGATTGGACATGCAAGCTCTGGGATTTCAGCAAGGTGAACCGCAACCACGACGAGGAGGCGATTGTGCGCAACGTGCGGTTTGACGGGCCGGTGTGGATGGCCAGCATGCATCCCAGCAACAGTTTCGTCTTTGTTGCCTCACGTTTCCACGATTCGCCAGTGGTAGTGGATGCCACGGACGAGACCGATGTCAAGATCACCGAATTGAGAACAGAACCGCTCAATGGCGCGGAACCGGCGCCAGCGACGGCCGGCGATGGCGATGGCGATGTGGAAGACACGTCGGAACACAAGAAACGCAAAAAGGATAAGCACTTCACGTTGGTGTGCACGTTCACCCCACACGACGGTCTGTACGTGTTCACGGGCACCAGCCGAGGCTGGATCAACATCTTTGCAGGGAAGACCATCGAGCTTGTGCATTCGTTCAAGGTGTGCAACTCCAACATCAAGAACTTGGTGTTCTCGCCCAATGGCCGCAAGTTGGCTGTCAACTCATCGGATCGGATCATTCGCCAGATCAACCTTCCCGATCTCATAAACGTCGCCACGCCTGCTTTATGGGACTTCGAGGTGGAGCACAAGTACCAGGACGTTGTCAACCGGTTGCAGTGGAACTCGGTCGCGTTCAACCACAATGCCGAGTTTCTTATAGCGTCGACGTACGGCCAGTCTTCTCATGACTTGTACATGTGGGAAACGTCACTCGGGTCGCTCATCAAGATTCTCGAGGGGAGCAACGAGGAGCTCGTCGACGTCAAGTGGAACTATCCGCGCTGTACGATCGGATCCATTGGCCTCGACTCTGGAACCGTGTACCTCTGGCTGGTGCAGTTCCCCCCGAAATGGAGTGCTCTCGCTCCCGACTTTGTGGAGATAGAGGAGAACGTCGAGTACGAGGAGAAAGAGGAGGAGTTCGACATCATCGACGAGTACGATCTCAACAAAAAGCGGTTGGAGGTGGAAGACACTCAGGTCGACATCATCACAAAGGAAACCGTCGACGCACGGGGCTTCGACATCAGCCAGGACTCGTTTGTGATTCCGATCAACTACGAGACCACGTACTCCGGCTGAGCACCGCAGCTGAGCCGGGCGGGCCCGGCGGCGCTACACCAAAGAATATATATACGACCAAGGCTTGTTGGCGATTGCAGTGGCATGCATGGCCCCATTTTTTTTTTTGGATTTCTAATTTCTCATTTTCGATTTTCGCACCCAAAACTTGTGTCACGTGTCACTATAAGCAAATTCCGGCATACACTCAACTACACCCGAAGCCAAACCCGAAGTCACGTGGAAATATATAAAAGTCATAATCACACCCAAAGCCAAAACGAAAGTCACGTGGAAATATATAAAAGTCATAATCACACTCAAAGCCAATAGTCAAAAGCCAATGGCCAATAGCCAATGGCTGATGGGCAAGAACCCAAAAATCAACGTCACGTGTCTCTATACTCACACGTTCCTACCTGCATACCTATACCCCCGTATTACTGTGTTTCTGTATTTGTTTCCAATATATACCCTGCATCTACAGAGCTCTCTCTCTCTCTCTCTCTCTTCCTCCTCCCCATCAATGTACAAAGCGCACAAAGTGTCTCTGTGTCTCTGGTCACCCTAAAGCGGCACGGGCACTGCACGCAACCGGGAAAGCGTGTCTATCTCACTCCTTCACTCGCTCACACACGAACTTGCCCCGTCCATTCTCTCTCAGAATGACTCTGGCTTTCTCTCTCAGCCTGCACATACTCGAGATCTCCTGTATCGAGTGCCTGCGTCCTGCAGACAGACTATCCCTCTCGCACTCTTTTCTTCTCTCTCTCTCTCTTTCTTGCTTTCTCGCCCTTAGCCTGCACACAGCCCGGGGGGGCCTTCAATAAGCGGATGAAAAAACAAAAACAAAAATTCTCTGTTTTGTAAACAAAACGGGTCAAAGTATCAGTACGCTACGACAAGCTTCTATCGGACTCATTGGTATCTAGGTATCACCCGTCTGCGCCCGCGACACGAATAAGGACATCCAAAGAAGCTGCGGAAATTTGGAGACTTTGTTGACAGGGATCTGCTGGAACACTTGTATTGCTAGCTTCCTACAGTGGAGGAACCCGTGTTCATTGGCATTTGCTACAACAGCACCTGAAAGAAGAGGTGTTGCCGCGAGACGTCCAGCGCGAGAGAGAAGGAACGGCCGTCGAGACCAGAACGCATCAATAGCTGTGAATCTGGCGGAGAGCGAGAGAACGCTGCGACAGGACAAAAACCAGAGAAACCGCCCCCAAAAGGACCAATCAAACACATAGAGGCGGCGCCACTTGACGTTGCTGAACCCGTACCTGGCTAGTTAACTTGTGTGCCTAAGCAACACTGCTTTTGTCGCCGAAAAAGAAGGAGAAACCGGAAAGAACGATCGAAATGCCAATCACATCCCCTCACAAAAGGTCCAACAGCGGTGGTGGTGATGATGATTTGCCTACATTCGACGATCCTACAGACATGGTCAACGCCGTGATATCCACGCTCCAGGAGCCGGAGGAGAAAACCACCGTTGCCTTGACGTACTGCAACGACAAAAACCTCGCCACGGAGGTCCAAGCATACGCCAAAATAGCAGGGCAAAACTGGACGTTTTACGTCAAGTCGCTCGCTGTTTCGATCGGGAGAAACACCGACAACCAGAACGGGTCCCATATCACCATAGACATTGATTTGGGGCCGGCGAAGGTGGTATCAAGACAGCACGCTACCATCACTTATAATTTGGATTTAAGATGCTGGGAATTGAAAGTTCTTGGGCGGAATGGTGCACGTATTGATGGACAAAAGACCCCCGTTGGCGGGTCTAGTGCCACACCGTTGCACTCAGGAGCCATATTGGACATTGGAGGTACTCAGATGATGTTTATTTTACCTGACTCACCTCCAAATATTCTGCAAAAAATGTTGACGCAATGCTTGACCAAATATAAAAGCAAATCGAAAAGAACGTCTCAGTCGAGCTACCCACAACAGAACTCAATGCATGTGAATCATGGTTCACAAATCAAAAGTTTCCAAATGTTTGACCGGGCACAACTCACTCAATCACCCTCTTCTGCATCTGCAAGCTCTTTACAGAATAATTTGGATCAAGATTTATCCAAGGAAGACGCAAAGGACATCAAACCTCCTTACTCATATGCTACTATGATTACGCAAGCAATTCTCTCGAATCCAGAGGGTGTGATGTCGTTGTCAGAGATATATAATTGGATTGCATCACACTATGCTTACTATAAATATTCCAAGACTGGATGGCAAAATTCCATCAGACATAACTTATCCTTGAACAAGGCATTTGAAAAAGTGCCCCGGAGACCCAACGAGCCGGGGAAGGGTATGAAATGGAGAATTAGTGAATCTTATAAGGAAGAGTTTTTAAGTAAGATTCAAAGTGGTTCATTACTGAAGACTCGGAGAGGGTCTTCTGTTTCCCGGCAATTGCAATTACATTTGGCAACCTATCTGCAATTACCTGAATCGCAAAGATATTTCAACCGGGATGATTCTGCCGAGTATGAACATCAAAGAAGTAATAGTATTTCGAAGCTAGGCCCGAATAACCCATATCTGAATGTGCCATCAGCAGGAGCAGGAGTAGGAGCACCATCACACCCACTGGGGGGTCCTGGAGGTCCTGGAGGTCCTGTGGGTCATGTGGGCCCGGGGGCTCATGGAGGTCTTGGAGGTCTCGGAGGTGCACCCGGGGTGCCAACCAATCTGCTTGGCTACATGGCTTATCAGAATGCGAATGGGATGATCAATCCTTCCCGTCCCTATGGCTACCCCCACCCCCCACCTGGCTTAATGTATGGTTCCACGATGATGCCCCAACAACCACAGGCTTCTCAGCAACAGCAACAGCAGCAACAGCAACAGCAACAGCAGCCGCAACCACCACTTGGTTCGCTAGGTGGACACAAGCCCGACTTGTCATCTCCAATTAGACAGTTTGGGGATCCTAATGGGAATACTCCCCGGCTCCCCAAAGTATCTGGTGGTAATCTCTTCAATCTTCCACCTCCTCCAGTCGCTCAAGCGCATCATTCATCAGTACCACAAGCGGCACATCCTACTCTTCAGAACTCTCAATCAGCTCTGACTTTAGATGGTACCCAAAACTTTTCCTCTGGAAACAATACGCATACCAGCGAATCAAACAATTCTAATTCTAATTCTAATTCTACTGCCCCCAGTACCAATTCCGATCTCGTTTTAGGATTCACCAGTCCAAAGAAGATAATCCCGCTTGAGGCGTTCACACCTGAACGAGGTTCCAAGACTCATGATTCTACCAAGTTGAATATTCCTAGTGGGGTCAACACTAACCAATCGTCTCCCGCATTTTGGAATTTTGTTCAATTTAGTACTCCAAATGGTCAGACACCAGGAAGAGAAAATGGTGGTGATGATTCGAACGGACATGGTAGCCCCACGTTGAATAGGAAGTATCATTCGAAAGATGATGTAACCAAGGAAGGTTCTCCTTACAGACCGAAACGTGACGATAGATCCGAATCGAATGGAGAATTGACCAACAAGGGAGCGGAGCCCAAAAGAGAGATTGCCAGCTGAGAATAGCCCAGGAACGTATGGATAGAGGTGGAAGTGATAGTGGAAGTGATAGTGGAAGTTTTGATGATAGTGAGGTGATAGCGAAGTGGTATTGGTATTGGTAGTAAAAGAGGAAGTGATAGTGGAAGTGATATTGGTTATGGTAATGGAAGTGATGGCGATAGTGATACTGATGGCGATAGTGATACTGATGTTGCTAGTGATACTGATATTGCTAGTGATACCGATATTGCTAGTGATACTGATATGCTAGTGATACTGATATGCTATTGCAAGTCAAACTGATAGCGATAGTGATATTGCTAGGAAAGTGATAGTGAACTTGAAAGTGGTGTGTTATTGGTGTTGGTGTTGTTACTGATGCTGATGCTGATACTTGTTTTACCGCACCGGCCATTGGTGTTGCTACCCTATCGCTTGTTGGTGACTTCGCTATCGCTACTGCTGAAAGTCCGCCGATAGTCGACAAATAACCAACCGTGCTTGTCGTCTCGTGCACGTTGCTGCTACCACTTGCTGCTGCTACAACTTGCTGCTGCTACCACTTGCTGCTTCTTGTCGGTGCATTACGCTTATGTAACTATATAACCTGCCCTCAAAACGAAGCTCTTGACCTGAGATCCGATATCTTCTTTTCAATCTCTCGCGGTGTTCTGTCCAACTCGTTGGCGATCTTGATCCGTGCCGACATCGCCAACTCGTAGAACCGTTCGATCAAGTCGCCGTCGATCACGTTCTTGACGGGGTTGTACCAGCCTCGGAACTTCAAGTGATCCTTGCCCAACACGTTGTAGCCGTTGTTGTTCTTGTTGAAATCATCAAAATTGTAGTCAAAATGCTTCCGCAACAAAATCTCAAGCTGTGACACGAGTTCGATCTCCTGTTTCGTGGCCAAGGCCAGAAGAGTACCCACAGTACCCTGGATCCCGGTGTACACGATGCACTCCAACCCGCCGGGGGTCAAGCTGGTTTTGGTTAGCGAAGTAGCGATGTCTTGCAAGTAGAACTCACACATGTTTCGCAGCCGTGAACCGGCTCCGTTCAAGAACGACGGCTGGTACTTGACCCAATCGTCGTCGCTACGCTTCGACACGGCGTCCGGGAGCCGTGACACGAACACGTTGCCGAACTTGTCGCCGCCAATCACGGTGTCGTAGTCCAACGAGGCCAATGCCGTGATCTGTCGCTTCATGATGTCATTTGCAATGGGTATAAACTGGTTGTCGGTCAAGCTGTACTTGACAAACGTGGTGGAGTGCTCGGCGTCCCCCACCACGACCCGGTCGTTTCCCTGGTGCACCAACCGCACGATGTTGGTGAGATATTCAATGATGGAAGATGCCTTGCGTAGCAATTGCTTCTTGCCCAAGTCGTACAACCGGAGATGGTTCCTCAGCCCCACCAAAAGCCGGCCGTTGAAGGCGATCATGGCGGTGGGGGGCTCGTCGACGTCGGTGCGGTGCACGAACCGCACGGTGTTGTCCTTCAACACTCGGAACGTATAGAGGAACGACAGCGACGAGCTGTCGGGGAAGAAGTTTTCGCCATGCGTGGCCCCCACAACAAGGTACTCGTCGGTGGTGGTGCTGCTGCTGTTGCTGTTGCTGGTGCCCCCGCCGCTTGCGGCGAAGCGCACGAGACTGCTGCTCAAGAGCCGTTCGTCGGGCGACAAGTTGACGGACTGCAACACCTCGTGCCGGTCGATGTCGACGACCTCTAGCGACGACGCCCACCCGTTCTTTTTCCTGTGGTACCCAAACACGTCGTAGTAGGCGCTGTCGATGGTGTCGGCGGTGTCGTGGGCACCGCTGTCGGCGGTGGCTGCAACAGTCTTTCCAGACACTATTTCGGCTGCAACCGTCTCTTCAGACACTTGTGGCACTGTCTTTTCAGACACTTGTGGCGCCGTCTCTCCCGACACTTTTTTGGCTGCGAAATCAGACACTTTTTTGGCTGCGAAATCCGCCGGCTTGTAGGGCCCGTCGATGCCATACTCCGACTCGTTGACGTACGCCACGCGTCGCTGCTGGCTGGTGGCCATGGCGCGCGGCGCGTAGCGGAGCTTGACCTTTCTGATGTGGAAGTCGTCGGCGGGATCGAAGCCGGCGTCGTCGTCGGCGCCAAGGGCAAAGATCACCAAGTTGACGCCGCTGATGCCGGCGATGGCCTGGCCCCCGATGTCGTCGGACTCGAACGACGCACCCGACGAGACGTCGGTCTCCAACAACGGCCGGATGATGAAGTCGTCGTTGGCGGCCGAAACACCCACCCACGGCCGCGACGACACGGCAAGCACGCCGGTGCCGGTCGGCACCTTGATCGCCGACAACCGCACCGCCATCGACCCTAGATACTTTATTCTCGTGTCGCTCAACTTACCCGAGATCTGGTCGAGCGTCGTTCTCACGTACAACCCGTTCTGCATGCCGATGTGCACGGACACGTTGGAGCCGTCGAGCAACATGACGATGGAAGCACTGCTGGCGGAAAGCACCTGGACCGACACGATCTCGAGACAGTTGTGATGCTGGAGCGACACGATCTGGATCGTTTCGTCCGAGCAGCCCACCAGCGCAAACGCGCTGACTCCGTCGTCGTTGCTGCTGCTGCTGCTGCTGCTGCCCGTCTGGAGCGCCACGGCAGTGATGCTGGCAGACATCTCGAGTCTCTCTTGGTACTCGATCAATTGATCGTCGGCCGCATCGACGGCAAAGTAGCACACCTCGCGGTTGGTGAGCCCCACGAGCACCTGGCCGGTGTTGCAGCTGGCGTGTGCTATGGCAATGCCCGCGGGCGGATACCAGTCGGTGGTTTTCGTGGTGACGGTGCCGTCGCCGGCCCGGAAGTGCTTGATGTGCCGTATTCCGTTGACGTACACCTGGACAACCGACGACCGGCCCACGCGCTGCACGGCAAGCGTGGGCTCGTCGGCCTTGAACTGCGAGTCTTCCACTTCCTCCACCACCTCGCCGATCGAGAGCACCAACGTTTTGTGCGCTAGCGTCGACGAGATAACGAGATACTCGTCGCTGGCGCCGTCGTGGAACCGTCGCGTGGCGAACACCCCGGTGGGCGCAAGCGGCAACGGCGACGACACGATGGTGGCCGTGGGCACGCCGTACGTGACGGAGCTCAAGCTGGCCCGCGACGACAACACCACCAACTGCTTCGCGGTGTCTAGCGAGCGCGCTAGCGGGGGCGCTAGCGGGAGTCCGCGCGAGCTAGCGAGCGTGCTAGCGAGCGCGCCCGCGCCGGCGCCCGCGGCTTCCACCACGGAACCGTCCACGATGGGGTCCACGGCGTCGATCACGTCGACAAGGGCGAGGTTGCGGAGGGCCTGCGGCCTGAACAGCCGCGGTTCCACGGCGTACGCCTCGACGTCGGCGAGACTGGCGAACGAAGACGCCCGCAACGTCGCTGTGTCGCGGGCATTGTCGTCGTTGTCGTCGTTGTCGTCGCCCAACCCTTCGAATTGATAGAGCAACTTGTTGTCGTTGAGCACGTCGGCCAAGAGAAAGCCGCTCTTGAAGATCACGAGGGACCTGCTGGCGGAGATGGTGTCGAAGCACGTCACGAGAATGTCGTCCACCGACTCCAACTCGCTGTTGTAGACAAAGTGCACCTTGAAAAGGTCGCCCAACGTGCTCTGGAGAAGCACGAAGAAGTCGTTCTTCCTGAGCTTGTGGAGCACGCTGGCGCAGATGACGGTCTCGTGCGAGTGTTCTCTGACGGGCAACGGGACGTACCGACGGCCGGCGGCGGGGCTGTCGTAGATGAGAAGCGAACGGCACGTCACGAGCACGCCGCCGATATGGGCCGGCAACGCCACCAAGCCGTTCGCCGACGCAGGCACCGGCTCGCGCGGCGTGCTGACGACGTGGTTGAGCCCCTGGTCGAGGCGGTAGTAGTTCAACAGCAACGGCGTGGCGGCGGCGTCGTAGCGGGCGTCGTCGCCGTCACGGCTGTGGCCATCGCCGTAACGGCCGTAGTCGCACTCAATGGCCGCAAACAACGGGTCGTCGTAGTCTGTGTCGAGCGCCGCCATCCTGAGCGTCAACGTCTGCTTGCTGCGCACCTCGAGCGGCGACGAGAGCTCGAGGTTGTTCTCGTCGTTGGCCTCGATCTTGTACACTAGTTTGTTGCGCTCAATTGCACCGATCATCACGGCACGGCCCTGCGGATCGACCGCGAGGTACTCGCCGGGCGTTGTCCTGCGGAAGCCGTTCTTCGAGTGCGGTTCCTGGACAACGGGGATGAACTTGCCGTGGGTGGACTCGAAGCGTAGCACAGCGATCTTGCCCGAATCCGACGTTACCACGAGAAGATCGACGCGAGACCCGATGTCCGCGAGCCGGTCAACACACTGGATCACGCCAAACACGTTCTGCACGCTTACGCGGTGGATTTTGCCCGTGGTTGCGTCTGGCTTCCATAGCTCTATAAATGAAGAGGTAGCGATCACCACTTCCTGGGACTTTTTCTGGCCCGTGAACTGCCCGAGCACCGTGCCCACCGCCGCGCTCGGCGGCTTGAGCGTGAGGTGGTAGAGATACAAGGAGTCATCGTCTATCAACATTTTTGGGCAGGCAGCAGTTGGATGGGTGTTGTGAGAGTGGATGGTGATGTTTTTGAGATGAGAAGGAAGTGTGCAGGGGTGTGCAGGTAAGGACGGGTGTGCAGGCAAGAACGCTTTGGTGTGCAGGTAAGGATACGGTGTGCAGATAATACCACTCTGGGTGTGCAGATAATGCCACTTTGGTGTGCAGGTAAGGAACGAGTCTGGTGTGCACAGAAGACCACTTTCCCTTGTGCACATAAGATCCTTTCCCTTGTGCACATAAGATCCTTTCCCGTGTGCACAGAAGACCACTTTCCCGTGTGCACATAAGCTGGGGAGCGTGGGCTTATACGCACACCTCTGCCGTAGCAGATAAGGGTCGCTCCCCCCACCCTAGACACCCCCATCCTAGACACCCCCCACCCTAAACACCCCCACATATATCTACCTTTAAGCTGCGGGTGTCGAGGGTGTAACAGTGCCATCATACAAATATCACTCTATAAACTACGTTTATATTATCTGGAACACATCCCCAACCGGGTGGGTGGAATGCATACAACATAGGGCTAGACCTATATATATCGATATATATATCGATCGATTGATCTATATATATATATACAGATTCTAGAGCTTACTTTTTATTAGTACCGACAGAACTATCTGCCTGCAGATAAGCCGGGTTTTCTTTTAGTTAAATTTTATTTCATTCTTTCTTTTCTTTCTTTTTTCTTGAAACTTTAAATTAAATTGTGAAAAATTGACTATAATTGCCAAAAATAAGATTTTTTAGTTTATTCTTTTTTTTGCAATTTGTATGTATGAGATCGTGGAGAACTCTTCAATGACAAAAACGCAATTGCAAAAACCCCGCCAATCGCCTCAGGGGGAAGGGGGTATTTATCCATTCCCTCGCTCTCACTATCGCAACGTCGACTACACCTTTCTCTTATGCGTTCACTGTAGCACTAATTAATTAAATATGAACCTAAAGATAGAAAAAAAAGAAAAAAAGAACGGAAATTAATGACTATTTACGACCAGTTGGTTACACTACCCTGCCCTCTCCTGAAGCCAAGGCAACAATGGGCTCGAACTCTTCCTGTTCAAGCACCTCGTCGACATATTTCTCCTCGGTGTGATCCTTGATCCTAAACAAAATAAGTGGGGCACCCACGAGCAATGAACCTTGCACCAAAGCCCATGAGCTAGCAAACATGCTCATGTATGGCGTGTTGTAAACGTCGATTCTCCACGCAACCGCAGCACCAGCAGACTGGATGCCCTTGTAAAAACCTGCATAGTAAGCAGTCTTTTTCATACTGTTCGAAAGGGCACCCATGATCCATAAACAGAAACTCTGGAACATGGCGTCGTAGATGCCGTAAAAGATGTAAAGGAACATCGGACCGATGTAGGCACCGTCCTTAAAGTCCATTGGCGCGATTGCGACCTTACCGTTCGCATCGGGTGTAAGATCAGCACGATTGAATCCCTTTTGGAACTTGTAGCCACCACCCCAAATGACGAGACTGATGACAAACATAAACACCCAGCCGATCCTTGCACGTGTGCTCCGCTTGAAATACTTAAGATCCAAGAGAGATCCCATGATCATTGCTCCAAACATTTGGAAAAGCCAATAAAGTAAGGAGTTTAAAGATCTGGTTCTAACGTTGAAACGACCAGCGTTGAAATCATTGAATTGGTAAGTATAAAACCAATTCGAAGAGAAAAACATAGGGAAAAGCATCAAGATTTGAGGTTCATGGATCAAGAGTTTCAATGTACCAAACACCTCGTCCTTCCAATTGGGGAGTCTTTGGTCGGGGATCTTTGTTCCATCCGACTTCCATACTTTATCCAGGGGAAGCATCAACGATGCAATGATGGATCCACAACACATCAACAGGAGGAACGCAATGTAGGTTCCGTCCTTGACGGTGGATCCGTCGGAGTGCAAGTTGTTCACTAAGGGGACAAGTCCTCCAATAACTGCACCCAAATTGAATATAATCCAGAAAACCATGATGGCCGTGCCCTTTCTGTTTTCGGTGGGGTACGACATGATAATGGATCCCTGAGCAGCCCAAAGACATGACGCACAGATACCCAAGTACGCCCCAGCAAAGATGACGTAGCCCAGGTTACCGTTCTTGTTGAAACTCAAAAGAGACCCAGCATACACGACATATCCTGTTCCTCCAAACATAAGACAGTACCTAATACCAATGAGATTGCAAATACTACCAGCGAAAAACCCAACTCCGGCAAACGTACAGTACAAGGCAACCAGCGAGTTCTCTTGCACCGAAGTGTCGGAGATCGACGCTCCTATACCGGTCAATGCGTTGTACATACCGGGTGTCATGAATACAACGAACGAAAGCATCACTATCTGGACCATGGCATTGGAATACGAGGGTAAACCCTTGATGAAACGACGATCGTACCATTTCCCGCTGCTGGCGATCTCGCTCGGTGTGTAGTGTTTCTGTGAGGTCAAAACTGGGTCTTGTACGGCATCTTTGGACCCAACTCCCTTTATGTCGTCATACGACTCGTCCTTACTGGTGTTCACCTCAACGTTAGCATTAACTTTCTCTTCCGTCGACGACATCCTGCTACGTCGATTTCTAATTGAACCTGCTTCTGCTGTGTTGTGCTAACTAGTGCTCCTGCCAAGTTTGTTGCGGCGACTTATGTTGCTTTTATAGTCTACGGCACCTTGTTTGATTCGACTCTTTGTGCTGACGTCCACCAAGCCAAGATTGCCTCGATTCGTGGCCCAAAACAGTTACAGCGCCGTTAATGTGCACGTACGATGCTACAATGCAAGCTCGTAACGGAGAGAACTGTTATCTTGTTTTTTTTTCCCCCAGCGAGATGCTACACTTTTGTGCTTCCCTTATCGATACCGGTTTGGGGGCCGTCGTTTCACGATTCGATGAGGTGCGGTCCGGGCCGAGCACGTACGACGACGCAAATTGCACCATTGGATAGAGCGAAGCGAGCCTCGTCGAGCCATGCTGCGGTGCGGTGTGTTCTGGCGGCCGCTGGCTATCGTTTGGTGTAAATTTCGTCGCTGAAACCCTCCGGGCGGGCACATTAATGGAGATGTCAGGTATCTCCCATCGTGCTCGAACGGGTTAAAATGTACAGAGGTAGCATTGGGGCTCTGTGCAGGCACAGGTCTCATTTGATGAGAACTCTGGGGAAGTCGAGGTCGTGCCGCGGCGG
The DNA here is from genome assembly GCA_001599895.1 of Priceomyces haplophilus. Lineage (NCBI taxonomy): Eukaryota > Fungi > Ascomycota > Pichiomycetes > Serinales > Debaryomycetaceae > Priceomyces > Priceomyces haplophilus. The sequence goes on along the minus strand of BCIF01000002.1, from coordinate 869,825 downwards.
CGGTGCGGGCAATGCGCGCGCTGCGCGCGCACCCCTCCCCCCCCAGCGAGGTCAGCAGTGGCGCTGGCGGGGCCGCTAGCGACGTGCGGCGCACACGTAGCGGCCGTGTCGCGACGCCGTGTCGCTGCCGTCGCCACCCGTAGCTCGATGGCAGTTCCTGGACAAGCTTCGGGCGCATCTGACGGCACCGGGAGAGTTCCAGCCGAAGCACCGCAAGACAACACTGCAAAACTTTCCACTACGGCACAGCAAGAGCACACCGTCTGGCAGATGCGGCAGATGGGGCAGACGGATGATCGGCGATTGACAGCCTGTAGAAAGAAAGCTGGTGCGATCTGTGGTTACAGTCTAGCATGCACCTATTGGACGTAGGCGCGAGTGTAACGTTACAGCGGTCCTGGTGTGCATATAGTGGCGGGGGAGCAATTGGGGAAAGTGCCAGGTGCGCCGGCCCCGACACCCCGAGAAGAGCACCCGAGAAGAGCACCCGAGAAGAGCACCCGAGAAGAGTACATCTCCAGAAGTTTACACTCTCGGCGGCTCACACCACTCGGCTACGCCAAAGCCTCCACACAGTCTAGTTGTCTAGTATATAACGGTCAGTTTCTAGTTTATTTAAGGATAAATACGCAGCCACGGTTGCATTTGGCACCAAAAGGGAAGTCATAAAGATAAGAGAACCAAAAGAGAGAAAGAGAGAGAGAGAACCGAGAGAGAGAGATAACGGTCTACAGGGAGCCTGCAGAGCGCAGGCTGACGTAAGCGTGGCCCGAGGCAATGATCTCTTCAACAAGACTATCGATCGTCTCCTTGGTCAAGATGGGTGAGTTGAAGACAGCTCTGAAAAACTCCCCATGGCCCGACTCACCCTTTGGAGGAGGTGAGTAGTCCACAAGGTACTTCCCCTGCTTGTGTAAGTCGCGCGAGATGAAGCGTGTGACGTCGGTGTAATCGTCGCCGGAAAAGCCGTCGGGCTTGTAGTAGAAGCATACTTGTAAGCACGGGGGAAGATCGTTTTTGCTCCCAAACACCAACGAAAAATTGGCAATTCCACTTATTTTCTCGACAAAGTACTTGACGACGTCGAACGCATGGTCCACTCTCTCTGCCAAGCCGTTGGATCCGTAGTAGAGCCAGGTTAAGTAGAACTTGAACGAATCAGCTCTTCTGCCGCACCCCATGGTTCCATCTGCCAAATCGAAGTTTTCTTGCACAACGTCGTCATCGTTGTTGCCGTGGAACAAGTACGGTGCGCCGAGCGACATCGCCTTCTGGAACGTCAGAACGTACGGGAGAAGCAAGAACGAGCAGGTGTTGGGCACACCCAACATCTTGTGCGGATTGACAGTGATAGAGTCGGCGAGATGGACCCCCTGCAACTTCTTCCTGTGAGTCGGCGAAAACACCACATTTCCGCCCCAAGAGCCATCCACATGGAACCAAGCGTTATGCTTCTTCGCTATAGCAGCGATCTCGCTGAAAGAGTCGTACGAGCCAAACACCGTGGTTCCAGCAGTGGCATTGATGTATAATGGTACATAGCCCCGGGATTTTGTCTCCTCGATGGTCTTTTCCAAGGAAACGACGTCCAAACGGCCATCTGCCAACGCATGGATCTTGAAAACGTTCGCTGACCCGAGTCCTAGCAAGATAGCGGCCTTTTCCACCGAGTAATGCGAGTGAGCTGAGGTGTAGATGGCAAAATTGTACTTGGAATTGCCGTGCTCCTTTGTTTCGGGGTATTTGATGGCTCGAGCAACGTGCATCGACGTGACGTTCGACCAGGATCCACCGGGGAACGTCAACCCACCGCAAGTCTCCTGGTGGTTGTCGAAAAAGAGTTGAGCGTACTTTTTACCAATGTAGTTTTCAAGAACAGAAAGAACTGGGGAAACGGTGTAGACGTGCGAGTTGGTGTTCAATGTCGACAAGATCAAGTCCGATACGAGCCCAATGGGGTTGTTGGATGCGTACAACTTGTCCATGAACCCCGGGTTCCACGTGTTGACCGAGTATTTCAACACCTTATCGACAATGAGGCCTAGTTTATCGACGTCGCCCTTGATGCCGTGGTCCATGTCGTCGTGCTGGAATTGTTCCTTGAGGAACTGCGGGTCGTGGTACCGGCCCAACGAGTCACGCTCGTACTTGGCCGACGCAGGGTCTGCCTTTTCTATGTAGTCGATGATCTTGGGTTGTAAAAGATCCAAGAGCTCTTGAGCCTCATGGGCCTTGTTGGTCTCCAACTTTGAGTATAATCCCATTGCAACCGAGTTATGTTTTATTTTTTTGGAATGGTGTGTGTGCCTGTGTGTTGAAGAGAGCAGTGTCGCTTGATATTCTAGCTTACTGTCTTGGCGATGCTGCTGTGGATTTTTTTTAGCGGTAAAACGGTCGATTCTAGCGTTGATTTGGTACTATTCCGGTGAGATCTGATAAATTTTTCACTCTCGTTTAACTATGGCGACACTGTCCCGATTGGGCAGCGTAGAACAATGCTGAGATCGCTACGAGGACGCTACGAGCTACGGTGTGGCGCCATAGACGACGCTCGGTACAACTACCGATTTTTCACGGTAAATTGGGGCCGAGTCGGACGGAGGCCCAGAGCCTGGCATAAGGCGTATATTTCGTTAGGGATGGCGATAACCAGGGGCCGCTAAAGCGAGGAGGGCGGTAGGCGCTGGGGGGGCATCCACCGCCCCAAGAAACGGCGTTATATACAGGATCAACTTCGCGGGAGCAGTTGCGTAGCGGGAAGAGCTAGCGAGGGTTGGCGAGGGCCAGCGACAGCGTTAGCGAGGTGATTAAGCGGGGGGAATTTAGTGTACCTCGTGGGGGAAATTTGGAAAAAGCTTGGGCAGCACTTTGGGGAGCATTATAAGGGCCTTCTGGGAACCTTCCGGTAGCCTTCTGTGAGCCTTCTGGGCCAAGTCCAAGATGCATGCGGTAGATCATGCTGGCTCACGGTTCCTTCTCTGAGCTGTTGTTCTGGGCCAAGTTCCGGTTGAGCACCTCGAGCTTGCGCATCTCATCGCGCGGGTCAAAGTCGCCGGACGAAAGCTTCTCGTAGGTTTCGTCGTAGCGACCCGTCGACAACGGTGCGTTTCCTCTCATTCTCTTTCTCATGTCGAACATTCCCGATTTGCACTCCATGAACGACTTGAAGTGCGCCATACAGAGCTCTGGAAGATCCTTCTTCAACTCTGGGTTGGTTAGACACTCCTTGGGCGAGTTTCTCTGGAGCAAAACACACGGTGATCTCTGCAAGCAGATGGCGAGAGCCTTTTTCTGGTCTTGACAGCTGCGATGGCATAGTTAGTACGTAAGTCCACGAAGAACCGTGCGGATTCCGGTGCGAATTTCGCTCCGAAAGTCCAGCAGAAAGAAGTGGCGGGGGAAAGAAAGTCGCCCATCTACTCACCTTGCACCCATGACCTGTAAATGTGCGATTAGTTTTTGTTGTTGCTGACTGTCTTCGCTGGATTGAAATTTTGAGTGTTGATGTGAATTTGGTTATAATGGTCGGGCTTTATGCAGGCGAAGAAAATCTCTGTGCAGGCAAGTCCTCCAAAGTCCACATGCAGTACACACATAAATATTTCTCTCTCTCTCTCTCTCTCTCTCTCTCTCTCTCGCTCTAACTGTGGCAATGTGCAGTACGGATCGGGTTTTCAATATGCAGTATGCTTCTCGCATCTAGTACGTTATTTTATTTAACTCAAACTGGCTCCAATAATCACCAGATTACCCCCAATTGTTGCATCTTCCACGCTTAACCTCCCCCCCCTCGCCACTCCAACATGACAATCCTGTTTGTCCCCGGCGATATTAGCAGCGGTCGCAATTTGGTTGCACAAGGCTTGTGGAAAAACCACCATCTTGTTGCGTACGGATCCGGTAACAATTTAATAATTTACACCAGAACTAGAGCGATCCATACGGGACAGCTGACAGAGCACCTCCAGACTGTGTATATGGAAAGGGATGCGGTGGCTTTGGACTTAAATGGCCTAAACGGGCACATATGTGTTGCATCCAGACGGAAAATTGTCATTTACAAGCCGGTCAACGAGTACATGAGTAAGCCTCAATGGACCGAATGCTTGGAAATAAGCGATAGTGGTGGTGGGCCTGATAACGCCAGAGTCAACGTAGTGAAATGGGCACCAGCTGAAAGCGAATTAGCGGTTGCTTCAGATGAATTTCTTGAGCTCTACTATATCTACGATGAATATGGAGAATACAAATATCGGCGTAGATGGTGCTCTCCGCAGCCAAACCCGGTGACAGATATGAAGATCACGCACAGTTCCAACCGTATAGTGACAATCAGCGGCAATCTCGACCGTCTAGTCAAGGTTTGGTCGAGAAATAGCTACGAGGATCGCTATACATCGTTCCAATTGACGTATTTGGATCATCCTATCGGGAGCTATGTATCCAGTTTCCAGTGGAAAAGTCGCCCCGAGAATAAGGCCTCTTACGAAATTGACGGATCCATGGCCAATATCAAAAACATCAGAGGCTATCTCGACCGTTTCGACGACGACAACGACATTTTATACACTCTCACCAGCGATTTCGTGTTGAGGGTGTGGGCGTCGTACGAGTTCGGAGGCCACAGTCACATACGCTCATGGGCGCAGTTGGATTTGAAAACGTGTTTCGCTGACGATGCGGTAGCGATTGCGTTCATTATAGATAATCGCTTCCTCCGCGAGTCGTTGGTGCCGTCGTTGTTACAAAAGAGAGGAAATGATGAGATGAGATCATACTTTGACTCCGTCAACGTCGATGAGATCGATATATTGCTAGTTATCAGTGCCAAGGGCCGCATACAGCTCTATTCGGTGGTCAACTTGCGAAGCAACCCACCCAATCAGATCCGATTCGACCCATTGCACCATGAAAGTATCATTCTGTTCCCGAGAGAGTGCTTCCCCATGATTAAGGGGGCCGACAGCTGCGGCGACAGCAGCAGCAGCAGCCACAACAACAACGACAACGACAATGTCACCTGGCCTATCGGTAGCAACCGCATCGCTGACTACTCCAGGAGTTCTCTCACATCTGCGACATTCGACGTTATGTGCACACCACTTATCGTCCCCGAGGTGTCGTACTTTGCCGGGAACGGCCCGGAAACGGCGGTGTTGTCGTTGTTGATACACGACCGTGTCAAGAGTACTCTCCGATACGAGCGTCTTGACATAGCAAGACTGGTATTGACGGCTCCAACGGAGCTCCCCGTGCGCTTGATAGCGAAGTTCCAGGGCCACAGCAAGTCTGTGCGGAAGCTCGTCAAGTCGTCGTCGTCGCTATCGTCGAACGCCAGCGACATTATGCTATCGATACTGAATTTCGCAGCCTACAACTTCATCTGGGAACCCTTGCAGTTGCCAGGTTACCAGGGGAAAGTCACGTTGGCAAAACGGTTCGTAGTGGACGTCACTGAGAGTGCTGGCGATGCCGATACGGGCGATACAAACGAGGGCATCTGGGATGCGGTGTTGTTCAACGACGTCGAGGCTGCGAAAGGCGGTATGAGACATCACAGAGCAGTGATAGTGGAAAAGTCGGGCTACATTGGCTTGTGGGATGCCGACCTGGCAACGCATGATGATAAGGCCGTGGAATTGGTGCTGCGTATGAAGATCGTTGGGAAAGACGGCGGTTTGGTCAAGACGGAGCCGTCGACGATGTTCGCTGCTCAGTACGCGGGAACGACGTATGTCGTGGTCATCTACGCCGACATGGTGAAGGCATGGACCATCCACGAGGATCTCTCGATGTCAGACCACGCAATTGACCCGCTTCCCCACGATGACGGTGTGTGGAAAGTTTCAGACAACGAACTCTCCAGTCTGCGAGGTGACAATCGGTTGATTAGTGCCATCAGCGCGTCCGGGAAGGTCACCATGTTGGCATTGGCCCACGACAACCAAAAATGTCTCACCTGGAACGCCGTTTGCAGCTTCAACACCGGCGTAAGCAACGCCAGCAAGATCCATGGTTCGTCGTCCATCCACAAGTTCGCGGTGGTGGATGCGTCAGGCCACAAGTTGTCTATCTGGGACACCAAGATGGGGTTCCTTGAGTACGAGGAGGTTTTAGACAACGACAATGGGCCCGTGAGAGACCTCGACTGGTCGTTCATCGATGCATCGGCTGTTAAACTGACAGCCAATGCCGTGTTGTCTGTCGGATTCATGCGGACAGTGCTTCTATACACGTCGCTCCGGTACGATTACACAAATCACGTGCCGGCATTTGCCGTGGTGAAGAAAATTGACATCTCAGATTACACCTCGCACGAGATAGGCGACTCCGTGTGGTCGGACGACGCCCACTTGATTATCGCGTGTGGCAACCAGTTCTTTGTCGACGACCGGCGGGTCCAGTTAGGGTCCAATGGCGCCGTTGACGGCACGATCCGGGAGCTTGTCGCAGGATACGTTGGTTCCGGTGCCGGTGGCTGCGAAAACGGCGACAACGACGGAAACGACGACAAAAACGACGACAAAAACGACGTATTCAAGCGGAAAAGAACGACAAGGCTGCCAGACGACATCACGTACGATTTGTCGGCCTTAGTGCGCATGCTCAATGGGCCGCTACCGGTGTACCACCCGCAGTTCTTGATCCAGAGCCTTTTCATGAGCAACTTTCCAATGGTGAAACGAGTATTGTTGGCTCTCTTCCGACAGCTTCGTCGTGGAACAACCATCGAGTGGGACCTCTCAATGGACCTAGTGGCAGAAATGCTCCAAGACCAATCGAGCACGGACCAGAACAACCACCATGACCACCACCACGACCACCACGACCTGCCGGACGCGGCCCCCAGCGGTGCGTTGGACGTGTTTGCCGACTTCACCAACGAGGTGGCCGACATATTGGCCAAGATGTTGTCGGAGGTGTCGCTTCCGTTGCTCACGCGACACCAGCAGATCACGTTGCTGTCGGTGGTCTCCATTGTCAAGGCCTGGACCACGAGCGGCAGCGCACTCGACGAAAACGGCCTCCGGTTCTTGACCGGGTTCAAATTGTTCGAAAACTCCGCCAAACAGACGAGCATCAGCATGCGAGACGTCAACTGGGCGTTGCATAGCGATTCCACGGAGGTTTTGTTGGCATTCGTGCTCGATCACTACAAGCAGCATCTAAACTGGGCCGACGCAACAAGGTGCGGGCTTCCCTTCTGGCTCGACCGGCCACGGCTTGCGGAGGTGATGGAATCGTGCGCCAGAAACCTCTTCAGCGAGAGTAGAGACCCCTCGGGACTCATCTCGTTGTTCTACTTGGCCATTCGCAAGAAACAGCTCCTCATCGGGCTCTGGAGAACGGTGAGCCATGCCGAGCAACAGAAAATGTTGAAGTTCTTGAGCAACAATTTCGACGAGCCACGCTGGAAGTCAGCTGCGCTCAAGAATGCGTTCGTCTTGTTGGGCAAGCATCGGTACTTGGACGCTGCGTATTTTTTCTTGCTTGGTGGATCCATCAGGGATTGCTGCAACACCATCGCATCGCGGTTCCACGATGTTCCGTTGGCTCTCGCCATAGCCAAGGTTTACGACTCACCAGGCTCGCTAGAGGGTGTCACTACCGTAATCGAGGGCTTCGTGGTGCCCACGGTACTCCAGACGGGCGACAGGTGGTCTACAAGCTGGCTTTTCTGGGAGTTGGGCCACAAGGAGCTCTCCATCCAAGCATTGATCAAGGCTCCAGTAGATATCATCACGTCGTACGGGCATATATTCACAGAGATGTGCCAGAAGAATCATCTACAACATATACAGTTGGACTCTCAGTCTCATATCTTCTCGAACGACGACCCAGTGCTAGCGCTCATGTTCCGCAACTTGCGAGCCAAGACGATCAACTATCTCCGAGGCTCGTTGGGGGTGAGTCCGCACGAGGAGTTCGACTTTGTCTCGCGAGTGGCGGCACTCTACACCCGAATGGGGTGTGATCTTTTGGCGGTGATGTTGATACGCAGCTGGAACTTCGTCACATTCGATGCCGACGAGAACAAGGTTGCCTGGAACGGATCCGGCCCACGAGAACAGCAGCCGGAGGCCGAGCAGCCGCCACGAAAGCAGCCGCCGCCGCCAACCGCGTTCGAAGAGCCCGACATGAGCTCATTTGACTTTGGTTTCTGAGCTTGGGAGCATGAGCGTGGGAGCAAGAGAGTGGGGCCAAAAGACACACAAAAGAAAGAAGCATTTTTTGAACATCACCAAAAGTGAGATGGTCACGTGCATCAGTTTATACACGTGCACCAACACGTGACCAAGGTTATCTCCTTTCTTTCCCCGGGTTTTCCTCTTTCACCACTGAGTTGTCTTTCTCCGCTGGCGTCACATTACCAAGCTCTTGTCTGAGTCAAGCATGTGGGCGACGAGAGTGATCAACGGCGACCACGACTCCACCAACGTGATCATGAATCCCAAGATGAAAAACACCCAGAGCCGCGTCAAAACCGTCCCCTTTATAGTTTCATAAATCATAGCATTCGTAATCGCCGTAAAGAGCTGTAGTCTCTCCTGGTAGTCGTCCCATGAGTCCTCGCTGATGCCAATGGGCAAAATCCGCATCAAGCCCGCGACCAGGCGGAAAACCTGGAACACTAGACGGTCCCATAATTCAATGAAGCGGTGACGCACGTACACTATCTCGTACGAGCTGAAAACAGTCCGTCGTAACACGCGCGAGTCGCTGTACTCCGGATCCAACAAGTTGCAGCACTCGTCCGGCTTCAACTCGCAGAAAGGGCGAGACAAAAGCGCTATTTTGAAGTTTCTCTTGATTCGATCCAACGCATTGGGGGTGACAAAGTACATCATGAGCGACATCGCCACCAACGGGGTCAATGCGACACGCATAAAGAGCTTGACGTCGTTGTAGAACAGCATAGCTCGACCGGTCTACTTTTTTGCCTTGCTCAAACGACGTGGTGACCGTATTGTGCCGGTGATTGCCAAAGGAGCACTGTACGTGGTTAACTAGGTGTAAAAGGCCAGTTTGCACGGTATTTTCTGGCGCTCAAATGTCGTTTTGTGCGGTGAGCAGCTGGTGCAGACAGTGCGTTTCCCGATAGCGAGTTCCCTGTGGTGCTGGTTTGCTGTCCATCCAGAAAACCGTAGCTCGTGTGACGATTACGGCATGCCAGAGACTGAAGTGCGCACGAAATTGATAGAAAGCAAAAGAAAAAAAAAGAAGAGAAATGTCGCAAACCCTACCCGGGACTCGAACCCGGAGTCTTCCACTTAGGAGGCGGATGCCTTAACCGTTTGGCCAGCAGGGCGTTTTCATTTTATTTTCTATAGGATGCTCATATGAGTATTGTCCTAAGAACCTTCGATATATAGACGTCAGAGAAGGCGATAGTGTCGGTTTCAACGCTAGTCGTTATTCGAAGCTACTCTCTAGCTTTGAACTGTCGGTTTATTCTAACTAGTTTCTATAACAGCCTAGATGAATATCTGATTGAGATGTCAAGCTCCACTCATCAACGTTGATAGCGACTTCCGTTCTGTGTGCAAGCATATTCAAAGAGCCATGGGAATGCACAGTTGAGGCGGTTGTCGAATTGGTGAAGATTAAGCAGCCATTCTACGAAACAGGTAAAGGGGAAACCTTTTTGATTTACAATGTATGCAAAAGAGAGTGACGGGGTTTTTTTTCCGTAATGGGAGTAAAGTTGCGAAACTATCTTTGAGAACATAATCTATTTTGTTTAAAGATAGCAGCAGCGTCGTGATATAAATTCAACGATGTGCACTTATTTGGGGAGATCATATTGGTGATAACAACACTGTCTATTGCAATCAACAGAGAATTGCATTTGTGAACCAATTGAAACTATATAAAAGCTATTAAGATGCCTATGAAATACAAGCCAGCAGCAGAGGGTAAGGCAGTTAAACCTCCCCAGATCCCATCACCAGGTAACAACTCCTTCTTAGGTGATATCTTCACTTCAGATGCCCCAAAAGAAGAACAAATGTCTAGTGGATTCTACAGACAAGAAAAAGGCGAGCCATTGGTTTATACCTATACATACGACGAGATGAAGGTCTTCTTAGAGGTTGAAGGGGAATACACTCTTTCAGACGAAACTGGTTACAAAGTTTCTGTGTCACCAGGTGACGTTTTTTATTTCAAAAAGGGCACTACCATTACATTCCAGACAACAGGCTATGGCCTTGCATTCTTCTGTGGGTTGAGGCCAGCAGATACTGCTTAAAGCCACCCGCACTGTTGAGTTGCAACCCTCTTTATGTTGATTATAGTTTTTTTTACACAAATACTGCTGTTCAATACAAAGCGCATCAAGGTTTAACTTTATAGAACACATAGGCGAGAGGAGCAGTCAGAAGCTGGAGATGGAAAATCAATTCATCGTGAAAAGCTACTTCGAAACTGCTAAGTATTCTAAACTAGTACCCATGTATTTTGCACCATTTAAAATAGTCAAGACGGTTAGTACACACGCTTACGAGATTGACTTGAACAGCAATGACAAGAAATACGGAGTGATGAATAGAGGCGATAAGAAAGACTCTAAAAACCCCACTCAAAACTGCAACCGAATTCATGAGGTCGTAGGGATCACAGTAAAGCTAAAAGATACCAAGAGAGTAGTCCTTGAGTTTTAGGACTGCCCGCCAGGACTAGCAGCTATCTATCCTAGACGGATAAGCCGATGAAATCGGCCCAAAACGTCTATGAAAGGAGGAGCAGAAACAAGACCCCAAGTATAAGTAGAATAAGTAGCTAAGCGAGTACGAGACCAGCTCAGATCTAAAAACACAATTGTGTAACACCAACACCTCACATCTTTTCAGTAGTTACCCACAGCCATGTACTGTGCACGCCCCGCCGAGCCAGTGCCGGATCCGAGAGCCATCATCAAAGCTCGATGCTGATTGTGCACAGTAAGCAGACATAACTCGATTCTAAAAGTTGCTAACCCGAGTCACGTGGCACCTGCACACGGGAAACAGCAAAGCAACGCCAGATACTGCGTTACGTCGGTGTTTGTGGCCTCTGCGGGACCGCTGTCTCAGCCATAGGAGTCCTGGCATGCCGGGGTCCGCATTCCCCGGGCCAGGCTGTGGTTCCGTTGCATCTTGTGCTTTGATCTTGACACCTGGCGCACGTCTGCTGATGGAGTTTGGTGCATGCTCCCTCATTGGCTGTGGTGAAACGCTGCTTCCAGCGTTTTCTCTGACACAGGGCAATCTTCGAGCTGAATAGCCCGATTCTGTTGCATCTAGCTCCGTGCGTAGCCGATGGACCCTTATCGCGAGTGATTGTTGCTCTCCCAGCTACCATCACGGCTCTGCAGCTGCTGCGGGTGGTGGGGGGGCTCGTTAGCGCGGGTCCTGCAGACAATGCGATCGCTGTTTCAGCACAGTATATACAGGAACACACTTAAAGCAAAGCTGAAACCAGCCGGGCTGGGGGCTGATTTGCAGTCTGGTGCTTCGTGCATGGCACCCAACTATGGCTCGCTTTCTCTCTACAGCCCGCCCGCTCATGCCACTTGCCGGGCAGCCACTTGCCGGGCCGCCGCTAGATGTGCCAGCTTGGCTTGCGCTGCGCTGCGCACAAGCGGGCCCTGGAAACGCCAGAATTGAGCTTCCCGGAGCCTGTCTGCATGAGCAGCATGCCCGAGCAGCAGCAAGCAGCGCTTCTGCGTAGAGCAGACGCGATTTGCTGCTGGCGTTGCTGTTGCTGTGCTGTTGCGGCCTTTGCCCTGTGCACTCTGTCTGTCTTTTCGCAGCCGGGGCCGCGCGGCCTTCCGCCGTCCCTAGTTCTAGCGCGCGCGCCAGGACCGCTAGGGACGGCCCCCCGCTAGCCGGGCTCCGTCGTCGCCACAGCGGCCCCCACGCGCGCGCGCGCGCGCCTCCATTCCGGCCTGCACGCCCGGCGCTCACGAGCAAGCGCCCCTGTGTGCCGTACGGGCCCTCCGCAGGAGCAGCCACCCGACCCCGGTCTTCTCGTCAGTCTCTCTTCTGTTGTCTGACCTGCTGACCTGCTGGCCTGCTGTAGATGACGCTGGCTCGGCCTCGCTGCTGGGCTCGCCCAGTTCTCGTCGTTGTAGCGCCATTGTCCTCGTGACTTCTCTTGCGGTCCCCGTGACGCTTGGCAGTGGAATTCCCCATTTGATCACCACCGCGCCGTTCGGCTTCTCAGGTGATGTTCCAGCACAGCCCTGATCAATTAAGATCTACTGATAAAAGCGCCCAAACAGGGTAAAACTTGTTAGTGCGACATATATGCCATCGATTATCTAGCCTTTTGTTCTCAGGTTCAAGAAAAGACTATTTGCACGTTAGTTCCAGGCCCCAGCAGTTCCAGGGCCAGTATCACCAGATTAGCGGCCAGAGCGCGGTTACAGACAGCCTGTCAGACAGACAGACATTTTCTTTTCCAATAGACAGACACTTTTAATCAGACAGTTTCAGACAGTGTCTGCTTAGTCAGGTCGGTCCGCCCACAGCTCAGATTCCGTGAGTATAAAAGGCAGCCAAACAGCAGCCAGTGCGGTGCAGCTAAAAGACCACAGCGTCGTGGGTGCCAGGGAAAAAAAGGCACCAGCAAGGGCATTTCTTCGGTAGCAGAAGGCCATTACTGCTATCACAGTTACCAGAGACGTTCTGTGGAGGACGATGAGCCTCGAGTTGAGTCCCCACGCGTCGAACTCGACGGAGACGTCCAAGTCGCCGTTGAACAACGGGCGATGGGAGGTGACGTTGGAGGAGTTGGCGCTGTTTCACGACCCTAAGTCGTTGAGACGGCTCCACAAGATCGGAGGCGAGGAGAAGCTCGTCCATGTGTTGCGGACAAACCCAAAGAAGGGGTTGAACCAGAGGGACGACGAGGACTTCAAGAGCAGAAGGAAGTTCTTTGGAGCGAACGAGATCCCGCTGAAACCACAGAAATCGTTTTTCCGGTTGGCGTACGAGGCCATGAAGGACAAGGTGTTGATTCTCTTGTCGGTTGCGGCGATAGTGTCGTTGGCACTCGGTCTCTACGAGACGTTTGGCCGCACGTTGTACGACGACGAGGGCCACAAGCTTCCGAAGGTGGACTGGGTCGAAGGCGTGGCGATCATCGTTGCCGTTATCATTGTCGTGGTGGTGGGAGCCGGGAACGACTACCAGAAGGAGCGCCAGTTTGCCAAGTTGAACAGCAAAAAGGAGGATCGGGAGATTGTGGTCATCAGGAGCGGGTCCCAGGTGATGATCTCGATCTACGAGTTGGTGGTGGGTGACATTCTCAAGCTCCAGACAGGTGACATTGTTCCTGCGGACGCCATTTTGGTGGACGGCGAGATCGAGTGCGACGAGTCGTCGGTGACGGGTGAATCAGAAACGATAATCAAGACCCCGGCTGCCGGTGCGGTGCAGCATTACGAGTCGCAGCTTCCGACAGAGGAAGATTTGGGCTCTACAACGGTCCATTTCCAAGACCCGTTTTTGATATCGGGCGGGAAGATCTTGTCGGGACTCGGCACAGCAGTAGTAACTGCCGTGGGCCCCAATTCAATTCACGGAAGAACCATGAGAAGTCTTCAACACGAGGCTGAGACCACTCCCTTGCAAGAAAGATTGGATGGTTTGGCAGAGGGAATCTCGAAATACGGTGTACTTGCCGCATTAGTTCTCTTTGTCGTATTATTTATCAGATATTGTATAAACATAGCCCCGGGGGGCAAGTTCAACGAATTGTCAAGTGCTGAAAAAGGTAAGAAGTTTGTGGACATACTAATTACCGCAGTGACCATTGTTGTCGTTGCAGTGCCCGAGGGTTTACCCTTGGCAGTGACGTTAGCATTGGCGTTTGCTACCATTAGAATGGCACAAAATGGTAATCTAGTCAGAGTGTTGAAATCATGTGAAACCATGGGTGGTGCTACAGCAGTTTGCTCTGACAAAACAGGTACTTTGACAGAAAATAAGATGAGAATAGTGAGAGGTTACTTTGGATCTCTGGAGTTTGACGACACTGCCAGTGGAGAAGAATCCCAGAAATCCGAAGTTATCATACCCAAGTTAAACGAAGATCACCGAGTTTACTTTTGTACGAATGTTGTGGTAAACTCAACCGCTTTTGATAATGCGGATTATGATGAAGCGACATACCTTGCTGCAAAGCAAAGACCCAAAAAGAAGTCTTTATTGCATCAGATGTTCAGTAAGGAAGATTTGCAACAAAAACGTTTTGAATTGGAGCTGATATCGGAACCTTATGTGGGTAATAAAACAGAATCATCTCTTTTGATGCTAACAGATAAAGCATTGAACTTATTTTCTGAAAAGAGTTTAGAAACTCAAAGAGAGGAAAGCTCCTCAAAGGTGGTTCAAACAATCCCCTTTGAAAGTTCAAGGAAATGGTCAGGAATTGTCATGAAGATAGATAATGGTTATAGATTGTATGCCAAGGGTGCCGCGGAAATCGTGATCAAGAACTGTGGTAATCAACTCAGTAATGAAGGTACCGTGATCAAAATGGATCGCACTTTGCGTGATAATGTTTTGATGAAGATTGACGAATATGCTAATCAGGGTTTACGAGCTATTACATCAGCTCACTTGGATTTTGTTGGATTGGAAAACTGGCCCCCCAAGGAATTATTGTCAAGTGGAAATGACCATGAAGCTGATCCTGAGTTATTGATTAATACCAAGAATCCTCGTGAGGAATCAAACAAAAATTTGATTTTTGAAGCCTTGGTTGGAATACAAGACCCGTTGAAACCCGGTGTTGCGGAGTCTGTGTTGCAATGTAAGCTAGCTGGGGTCACCGTTAAAATGGTCACTGGTGATAATCTCATAACGGCAAAGGCAATCTCCAGAGAGTGTCATGTGTTAACTCCAGATGATTTATCAAATGAATATGCTTGCATGGAGGGGCCTGAGTTTAGAAAATTGTCACCTGAAGAAAGAACAAGAATTGCACCTCATTTAAAAGTTTTAGCTAGATCTTCCCCTGAAGATAAGAGAATTTTAGTAGAGACATTGAAGAAATCTGGGGAAGTTGTGGCTGTAACTGGTGATGGTACAAATGATGCACCTGCGTTGAAGTTGGCAGACGTTGGATTTTCAATGGGTATATCTGGAACTGAAGTTGCTAGGGAAGCCTCTGATATCATTTTGATGACTGATGATTTCAATGATATTGTTCAAGCCATTATTTGGGGTAGAACTGTTGCAACCTCAATTCGGAAATTCATTCAATTCCAATTGACTGTTAACATCACTGCTTGTCTCTTAACATTTGTATCTGCGGTTGCATCATCTAACGGACAATCGGT
The DNA here is from genome assembly GCA_001599895.1 of Priceomyces haplophilus. NCBI lineage: Eukaryota > Fungi > Ascomycota > Pichiomycetes > Serinales > Debaryomycetaceae > Priceomyces > Priceomyces haplophilus. Next base: position 854,494 of record BCIF01000002.1, on the reverse strand, counting down.
TTTGACGGCTGTGCAGTTGTTGTGGGTTAATTTGATTATGGACACTCTAGCAGCATTGGCTTTGGCCACAGATAAACCAGATAGTTCATATTTGAAAAGAAAGCCTGCCGGTAGAACGGCACCCTTGATCAGTACGTCCATGTGGAAAATGATCATAGGTCAATCCTTCACTCAATTGGTAATCACCTTCACTTTACATTTCGGTGGTCGACAAATATTTTTTGGTGATACCTCGATCACCAATCATGAAAATGTGCAACTAGATGCAATGACATTCAATACGTTTGTATGGTTACAGTTTTGGAAATTAGTGGTCACTAGAAAATTAGATGAAGCAGATGGAGTTAGAAATGTTAAAGATAGAATTACTGCAGAAAACTTGAACTTCTTTCAAGACCTATTCCGAAACTGGTATTTCATTACTATCGCCGCCATTATCGGTGGATGTCAAATTCTCATTATGTTTGTCGGAGGGGCAGCCTTCACGATTGCTCGGCAGACCCCAGGAATGTGGGCGACAGCCATGATCTGTGGGTTTGTTTCCATACCTGTCGGAGCTCTCATTCGAATCTGTCCAAACGAATGGGTGGAGGCCATATTCCCAACCAAGGCATTCAACACCTTTATATACTACGCGGGCTTCTCGTTCCTCAAGCGCAAGCGGAAGGACGTGGACTTGGAGAAGGAACCCTCTTTGGACAGAGAATCGCAGATCTCGGATTGACGAGGTTTCGACAGAGAACAGAACAGAACACGAGAACAGAACACGGCAGCGGGAGTTTTTTTTTCAACGGCAGCGGGTTTACATGCATGTATAAGTATCATTAATGTACGTTTATTGGACATCATTTTCTATATTCCTCGTTCAACGTGTTGACGAACTTTCTATAGATTGGGTAGAAATGCGTGAGGTTCTTGAACAACGGTAGAATGCCCACCAAGTCGTCGACGTAGCCGGCAAGCTCTTTCGACGAGTCCCTCTGGATGTCCCGAAGCAACGCGTTCAACGCGTTCTGGAACGTGTCGAGCTTGATGTCGTAGCCGTCTCCGCCGGGGATGATGCTGCTCACCAATTCAAAAAGACTCAACACGTCCAAAAGATTCCGCCTCGCCTGCTTGAACTTGGTGATTCTCTCTATCGACGCGTCCTCGCTCTGCGTGAGCTGGCTGTTGACGTGGGCGAGGTCCGTCTGCAACGAGCTTATGGAGTTGTTCAATATGTTCATGTAGTAGTGGATGCGCTTCACCTCCTGGGTCGACGCGTCGAACGACGCGTCGCTCAAGACAGACGTGCTGGACTTCTGTAGTGTCGCTAGGCTCTCGTCCAACTGCCCAGAGAGCTCCTCGGTGTAGAAGTCGATGTGGGTGATCAAGTTGGTGCACTTGCTGGCGAGCTCGGCCAAGCTCTTCTTGCTGTACGGGCCGGACGGCTGCCTGCCAAGCACCGACTGGACGAACGCGTCGACGTACTCCGTCGACGAGAACGAGCCGTCGAAGAACATGGAGAGGATCTCGTCGCTGTCGTTCATGGCGGGCGGTTTGTGGGACGAGGGCCGTTGTCTTCTTGGTATTTTTCACAATTTAAGGACTTTTTCAATATCTCGGTCCGGGCACGACCATATTGATTCAGACATTATCATATCAATGCAGACATTATAAATTTAATGCAGACATTATCATATCAATTCAGACACTATCATATCAATCCAGGCACTGAAATTGTTTCTGACACCAGAATCGCCATGGAAATCGTCACCGTCCAGGATTGCTTCGAGGAGGTGATCCGAGACACCGAGCAGGGCGACGTCGTCGGCGAAAGCTTCTGGGTGGCCAGCAGAGTCGGCGACGGCGCCCAGGATCTCCAGTATGTCGTCTACGGGAAAGACGACTTCAAACGGCTCTCGAGGCACAGGTACCGGTATCTCGGCAGACACACGTTGATAGCGCCGAGCGACAGGGTGCGGTTGCGGGACTTCGGCCTGCCGTACGGCCAGATGCAAATAACGGCCACTGCAGTCAGCGTGCTCCGAGACGTGGCCGTCGTAGGCACCAGCAACGGGACGCTTCTCGTGTGCGATCTCGCCGAGAAGAAGGTGGTCAACGCGATCAGGGACGCCCACTTCGCTGACGTGCTCCACGTGAGGCTTTTCCCGTCGAACAAGGTCGTGCTCTCGGTGGGGCTCGACATGACGATCCGAATATGGCCCATTGACCAGCAGCAAGCCGTGCGGACCATCAGCGGCCAGACGGGCGAGATCACCGACGTCAAGTTGCTCGGCACGACGGGCCGCAACTTCTTGACGAGTTCCCGAGACGGCTCGGTAGCGTTGTGCGAGACTGGCTCGGGCAGCATCATCTACAAGTTCCGGCGAGCGGCGCAAGACGCCGCCAATTGCTTCACCGTGGGCACCATGGCCGTGCTGGGACGCCCGCTATCGTCGTTGGAGTTCGAGACCGAAGGGAAGAGCTTGTACGTTGGCTACGAAAGCGGCACCATCCAGCAGTTCGACGTGATGAACCACTCCGCGACGTCTCTCAAGTTCTCGACGGACTCCAGCGTGGAGTGTCTCGAGATCGCCGACAGGTTCTTGGTCAGCGGCCATCGAAACGGCGCCTTGAACGTGTGGGACCTCCACCAAAGACAGTTGGTGCACACCAGGACGTTCAACTCCGTGTTGAAGCTCAAGGTGTTGGGGCTCCACCAGGACAGGCTCTCGTTGTTGGTGTACGGCGGCCCGGAGGACTTGTTCAAGGTCACGTACGACGGCGCAATAGAGCGCCTTGTTGGCCTTCCGGAGATGTTCAAGGTGGTGGGCATCGAACGGTCGCAGGGCATGGTCGTGTCCGCACCGGACGGCATCGCCGTGTATGACGTCTAGTGTCTGAAATGGCATGCTCGGCGTCGCGATAAGCCCGGCCCGCCAGACACAGACAGACAGACAAAAAAAAAAGTTTCAGAAACCAGACAGACAGACAATTCTGCCTACATATGCGCTACATGTATATCGAAAAAGATTATCGTAATTTTTCAACTATCAACCATAAATAAACATCATCATTTACAACTTTGGTCTTGGGTCGATGCTCTTGAACACGGACTCGATGGCGGTGGCCTTCATCATGTTACCCTTGACCTTCAACTTGCCGTTCATGAACAACTTCTGGCCGTTGGCCTTACCGTTGGCCAACTTGACAAAGTCGGCGTCCTTCAAGATCAATTGCACGTCGGACTTTGGAACAGAGTCGACCTTGGTCAAGGTACCGGCGTTTTTCAAGTCCAACAACCACGACTGGTCCTTGCCTTCCTTGTTCTTCAACGTCAAGACAATGGAGGCCTTGACACCAGCAATGGCCTTCTTCTTGATGGCTTCGTCCTTCAAGCCATCAGCCAACTCCTTGAACAAAGGAGAAGCGTTAAATCCATCAACAGTAACGTCAGACATTTCGATTAATTATGTGTATATAATTTGTTAGTAGTAAGATCTAAATCTAAATTTTACATGTGAGAAACCGTCGTGCTTATATACTAAATACTGGCATCTCAGTTGCGACCCATGTGATAATAGTGGCCGAGGTGTGCGAGGTGTGCGACATGTGGGGACACTATTCACAGAGAGAGAAGTTACAATCGGCCGTCGCGCTACTGGGCGGCGCTAGCGCCAGCGCGCGCCAGCGCGCCGCCACCTGGTGAGATTTAGGGGGCTCGGCCGGTTGGAAACCGCCCGACCGCCCTCGCGCGGCCCCCGGACGGCCCCCGAGTGTCCCCCCACTGCTATTTTAGCGACAGCTCGGCCTGGCACAAGGTGCATGCTCCGAACAATACAAGGGAGCGGTGGGTATAGTTGCCTCGCTACCGAGGATTAGCCAGGTATGACATTTACGCGCCCGCGAAGATGTGGGGAAGACCGAGGCCAAGGCCTAGATAGCGATAGGAAATGAAACAAGTGTCGATTGTCTGCCAGACAGTGGATGCAGAGCGCCGACACTCCACAAACAAAGGTCGAATGTCCGAGGATCAAAGGGACCGGCGGCAAGCCGCGTCGCGCCGGCTCGTGCCGACAGACGCCGACGCCGTTGGCTAAGGTTGCTGTGGGGGGATGCGGAGTGGACAGCAGAGACGGGCAGAGGGGGGCAGGCCAGAGCAAGACAGAGCGTGCTGGGTGCAGGCGCGGAGCAGAGTGAGAGCAGAGTGAGAGCAGACTGGGAGCAGACTGGGAGAAGACGGAGAGAAGCCCGCTGAGAAGCAGACGGGAGGGCATACAGAGCGGATGCTAGGAAAGCGCAGAAAGATCAGGCACGTGACCAGGCACGTGACCCGTGTCCAATGTACAATGTCGCGCGACATCTCGAGATGAGGTTGCGCGAGGCTGTGGATGCAAAAGAGTCCGCTCGTGGACGAGGTAGAAATCACGCTATAAACGGTATTTCGCTATGTAGCTCATGCTATATGGCGCGGCCGCGGCGGGTGCAGCTGCTGGATACGCGGAAGCTCCTGCTTCTGCTTCTGCTTCTGCTTCTGCTGCCGCCGCCCCTACCAGCTATCTGCGGCCATGGCGGCCTTGATCAACGCCGACAAGTCGCCTCTTTGCTTGCCGAGCTTCGCGACGCGCGCCTCCGTCAACGGCGGCTTGAGGCTGCGGTTCCGGCCCTTGCAGAGGCCCTTTCTGGCCAATGCGCAGACGTCGCAGTTGGACGCTCGCGGAACACACACTGTCTGGCCAAACCCCACGATCAACGGGTTGACGTCGGCCCAGTACTCCCGCGGAAGCCAGCCTTCCAACGCAGCACGCGTGGTTTCCGGGTTGTTGGATTTGGGAGCCCAGCCCCACATCTGCGCCAACCGATGGAGATGGACGTCGACCCCGATGCCCAGCACAATGTTCCATGCGTTCTGCAAGAGCAAGTAGCCCATCTTGGGCCCTATTCCGGGGAAGCTCGTGATCTCGTCGATGGTTTTCGGCACGTCGCCGTTGTGCTGTTGCTCAATGAGCTCGCACGTCCTCTTGATGTAGTGTGCCTTTCGCGTGTGGAACCCCACCTGGTAGATCAATTTGTCGAGTTCGAGCTCGTCAATCGCGAGAATGCCCGCGAGACAAAGGCCTCCGAGCGTCTCGAACCGCTTGTCGAGCTTTTGCATCGTGGAATAGTTGATTTCGTCCTTGGTTTGCGAGGAGAGCATCAACGAGATGAGGAGCTGGAACCGGTACCGTTTCGGGTCTCTTGTTCTGATTCCCGGGCTGATGCTCTCGGGCATGCGCTCGCAGCCCTGCGTGTCCACTGGCGTCGTTATCACGGCTCTCATTTGCACGATTTCGTTGTAGATTGACACCCAGTTCGCAGGGCCATCGCCCACGGCCTTAGCCGGCTTGAACACCGCCGGGTTCGGCGCCAATTCGTCCTGTTTCGAGCGGGTTTTCTCGCCAATGGCTCTAGAGGGAGCCGGCGATGCCTCTACGAGCCCGTTTTCCCGCTTAACGCGTGGTTTTTGTCCCGATTCTCGGTGGTTTTCAGTCTGTTCCTTGACGGTGGCCGCGTCGCATCCACTCGAGCCTTGGTTCACGCGTGGCAGCTCCCGTTTCGCTCGCAACTGCTCGTCTTCCGTCCCGGCACACTCGGCACCCTCTGCAAGCAGCAGCAGCGGCTTGTTGTCGGCGTACTTCTCGTCGTCGGGCTCTTTTTTCACCGACACCTCTGCCTCGTCGCTGCGGGGCCCTCCACCGCCGCCATTTGCACCAGCGGAGGCGCGCAAACGCCGCTCCGGCCCGCCGGGGCCCACCCGGGGTCTCTTGCGGGTGCCATTGGCCGTCGTAGCCCGTCTGTGCATCGCGTGGTGTGTCGTTGAACAAGTACTTGTATGGGGGGGGGGGTGGCAGATCACGGCTATCGAGAATGTAGCCTAAGTGCGAAAAAGAAAAGAGCCCTCCTCATCGCGTCACGTGATGTGGCTGCGAGTGCGAAGGCGGGTCACGTGATGCGAGTGCGAGTGCGAAGGCGAGTGCAAATGGAGAAAAAACAAACCAACACGTGACGCGTATATGCAGTATGAGTATTGAAGATTTATGCACGTGATACGCACGTGCACGCATATCACGCGCGCCGCGCGTGACCCTGACTCATCGATTGATTTTTCATCTCAAACCCCCCCGGCTTTCGAGGCCCCGTCCGCAACTCTTCACTTTACTCCATCAAAAATACACGTATCGCCCTGTATTTTCTCACCATACCACACCAAAGCACGCCCTCCCCGCCTCCGGCCACTTCTCGGGGCATTTTCTGGCGACTTTTCTCGGTATTCGGGCTCACTCCACGCTCATCATGGAAGCAAAGAAGAAAACATCCACCACCAACACCAAGACCATAAGGGCGCCCGGCAGCTCCGTGGAGCGCGTGGCGCAGGCGTGCGACCGCTGCCGGGCAAAGAAGACCAAGTGCGACGGGAAAAAGCCCGCGTGCTCCAGCTGCGCTGCCATAGGCATCAAGTGTCTCGTTTCCGACAAGCTATCGCGGCGAGCGTTCCCCAAGGGCTACACCGAGACGTTGGAGGAGCGGATCCGCCAGCTCGAGGCGGAGAACAAGCGGCTCGTGGGGCTCGTCGACTTGCGCGACGAGCAGCTCGAGATCGTGTCGGGAGGGAACTTGAGCCAGAAGCTCACGTCGTCGAACCTCTCGCGGCTCGAGACCAAGACCCACGAGGACGGCTGTCCCTGCGGGTGCGCCAGCCACCCGCACGCGCTCCACGAGCGGCCGGTGGCGGTGGCGGGCTCGTTCCACGACAGCGGCCGCGAGTTGGCCAGCCTGGTCAACTTGAGCGACGACAACGACAGCTTGGTCAGCTTTGAAGACGTTCTGCTGGTTCAGTCGTTTATCGACCCGGTGAATACCGGGCGCGCCGACCCGGCGCCCGGGGCGTTCGCCGCGGCCACCGCCATCGCGCGCATGCAGACCAAGCACGAGCTCCAGAACAAGCTGCAGATGTTGACGTCGTTGGTGGCGATGTCGGTGCCGCGGCTGACGGAGGAGACGCTTCTCGTGCCGACGCTCTTGGCCAAGATCTGCCAGGCGTACGGCTACAACTCGAGCCCGGCCATTTTGGCTGCGAATTCGATCGCCATGCTCAAGGAGGCGCCGCTGCGGCCGGGCGACTTCGCCGACACCGACGTGTTGGGCAAGATCGTGCTCGACCGCCACGACATCACCAAGTTGGACGACTCCGAGGCGGTGTACCTCATCAAGAACTTGCTCGGGCTCCCGGCGTCGCGCGTCGACTTGGACCACCTCACCACCGTGTACTTCCAGGAGTGGGGCAGCATGCTCCCGGTGTTGCACCGCGACACGTTCTTGAAGAACTACGTGCACTTGACCCGCATCTTGGAGCTGGACCACTTGCTTCCCGAGTACGAGCCGCTCAGCACCTACGAGCTGATCGAGAAGTTCAGCGCCATCATGGTGTTGCTCTTGAGCCTCGCGCTCCTCTCGTGCTCGGCCACGGCGCTCCCCGCGGGCCAGCGACACAGTCTCCAGTACTACGACTATCTCATCCACGAGTTCATCAAGCCGCACTGCATCATCACCAAGCACTGCTGTGTGCAGTCGTTGCAGATTCTCACCCTCGCGCTCCAGTACTGCCTCGCCACCGGGGACCTTCTCACGTGCTACGAGCTCCGGGGGCGCGTGATCACGATGGCGCAGCAGTTGCGGCTCCACCGGTGCCCCGCGGCGGTGTTGGGGATCAGCGGCAGCAGCCTGCACAACGCGCCGTTGCGCAACTTGATGCAGGGCGAGCGTCGTATCTTGTTCTGGTGCGTCTACTGCCTCGACGTGCATGCGTCGTTGAACTTGGGGGTGCCACGGCTCTTCAAGGACTTCGAGATCGAGTGCGCGATGCCGTTCGCGGGCAGCGACGACGACGGGCCCAACGAGAACGTGTTGATCGTCAACAACACGCGGCTCTCGATCGTGGGGAAGGTGTCCAAGTTGGCGTTGAGCTTCATGACCCACTGCAAGGTGTTGGGCGAGATCTTGGACTCGATCTTCCTGCGGTTCCACGACGCCGACCTGGACAAGGAGGCGCTCAAACGCGACCAGACGCTCGACTGCTGGCGCCGCGAGCTCCCGGCCGACCTCAAGTTCGACATCGACGTCAACGGCTTCGCCACGAAGCTCTCGGACGAGTTGGCGTCGCTCAAGGGCCCGCAGTTGACGTTGATGTACCTCTACTACCACGCCAAGATCTTGATCTACCTCCCGATCATCTCGAAGCACGGCAACCACCACGACGTGGGGCTCTCGCAGAAGGAGCGCATGTCGCGCGGCGCGGCGGACACCGCCAGCATCGTCAAGAGCATGAGCATGATCCAGCAGTCGGCGATGCAGATCCTCGAGTGCTTCAAGTCGTTGCAGCAGAACGCATCGGTGTTGCCGATTCCGATCAACGTGCCGCGCGAGATGGCGCGGTTCTCGTTGCTCGTGGCGCAAGGGTCGTTGGACTACATCCGCGGAGGGCCGCTTTTCCAGCAGCTGAAGCAGTTGTTGTTGGACTCGATGGCGTGTCTCTTTGCCGACACCGAGTCGCCGGTGCCGGGCAAGTTGACGCGCAGCTCGGTCAAGTTGCTCGAGATGGCCATTCTCAGCATCTTGGGACTCGACTTGAACAAGGGCGCCGCACGCCGCAAGGTGGCTGCAACCTATCTGCAGCCGTCGCCGCAGTCGCCGCAGCCGCCGCAGCTGCTGCTGCAGCTGCAGCTGCAGCTGTTGCAGGGGGTGCCGCCGGTCAAGTTGGATCTGCTGCAGGGGGTGTCGCGAGAGTCTGGGGTGCCGCGAGAGTCTGCATTGCGCAAGGTGCAAGCATTGGGCAGGTCCAAGCTTAGCAACGAGACAACGCTTCTCCTGGATCTCTCGGCGACTGCCGAGAGCGACGTCTACGACGAGCACGACAACTTGGAGGACATTTTGATGTTTGACCCGTTCAAGGTCGATCTCAGTCGGCAGGTGATCAAGGACGAGTTCGTCACCGACGGGTCGTTGGGCTTGGTCCCGTTTTTGGACGGCGAGGCGCTTCTGGGGCTTTCGCAGCATTACCCCTACGACAATCTGTTCTAGCTCTAGCTCCAGTAGCACCCGGTTCTGTAAATATTAGCACTAGACACACTACATACACACATACACCTTCGGATTCCATGACCCTTCTCTCTCTTTTTTAATGTACGAGGCTCGCTAGCGGGAGTTCTTCTGTCGGCATCAACGGCATCTGTTTCTTGCACTTGTCTGCATCATCTACTTTCTGTCTGCATCATCTACTTTCTGTCTGCATCATCTACTTTTTGTCTGCATCAACTACTTTTTGTCTGCATTAGTGGCGCTTTTCGGAGCCGAATCGGGGCCGAGGTTCTTTTCGCACCCATTGATGTATAAATCAACACGAGATGGCACCCCCAGCTCATCGCGGGGAGAGACCCCAAAACTCCGAACTGCACCCCCCACCACCACGATGTCTACTTTTGCCAGGGCGAACTTCAACAGTCTCAACTACAACAGCTTCCGTCCGCACTACCCGGCGGCGTTCTACCGGTTGCTAGCGGACTATGTGTCGCGGGGCCACAGCGACAAGTTACCGGTGCAAAGAACGATAGACTTGGGTTGCGGCACTGGCGTAGCGACCTACCCGTTGCTAGGCCTCTCAAACAAGGTTGAAGGGCTTGATTTTTCCGCCAGGATGATCGAGCAGGCCAACACGTTGGCCCAACAGCGCTTGCAGAGCTTGGGGGTCGCTGACCCCAGCCGGATCAGCTTTAGTGTCGGATCCGTCGAAAGCTTTCTCCAAAGCGAAAACTCGTCCCGGGCAGCCAGCGAAACCTACGACTTGATCACGGCAGCACAGTGCGTCCACTGGTTCGGCGACTTTGATGTTTTCTTCCGTAGCTGCTACGATCTTCTCAAACCAGACGGCGTATTGGCGTATTGGTTCTACGTCGATCCGGTGGTGATAGACTTCAAGGGTGCCTCTAAGGACATTCCTAAACAGCAAGCGATTCTCAAGGCGAGAGACATCTACAACAAGTATCTATACGACGACCCGCAGTTGGCCGGGCCTCACTGGAAGCAACCGGGCCGTAGCATCATTAGGGATCACCTACGTGAGGTTAACAAGCACATCCCGCAAGACCACTTCCAAGACGTCACCATACGTGACTACATTTGTGACCCCGGGAACCCAGCGATGCCGTCTGACGACGACTTGCTGCTCGTGAAGACGGGAATTGCCCTTAGTGACTACATCCAGTACATCGACACCAACAGTGGGGTCCACGAGTTCAAGAATGCCACTGGCGACCCCCATGACATTGTAGGCCAGTTCGCCGCCGAGCTCGAGTCGGAGCTTGGTTGGTCGAGCTCCACCACCATTGATCTCGTTTGGAACACGGGATACGTTTTTTTGCGCAAGGAAAAGGGCCGCTAGCCAGACCCTGCCTGAGCTCCTCAGGGTCCAGGGTCCAGGTGCAGTGCACCCCCTGCACACCCCCAGCACACCCCCAGCACACCCCCAAATGCATGCCAAATGCATGCCAAATGCACCCAAAATGCACCCCACACATCCCGACACTGTCTGGCATTGGCACCTCACCCAGAAAGGACACAACATTTGTCGGCCTGTGCCCCACTATGGCCGTGTGTCTGCTTCAGCTGCGCGCAGACATTTGTTGTTTTTGTTTTTGTGTTGCTTTTTTTTCTTTTTTGGGTCTGCTCTCTTTTGTGTCCTCCGACAGCGTGTCTGCATGAGAATGACTTTTTATGTATGTATAGTTTCTTACAGTATGTCAAAAAACGCATCAACAAAATCTCACCGTGTGCGACGGTCCCACAATGATTTCCCAGGCGCTCAGATTGGCCGTAAGGCTCGTGGCAGGGTCATTCCTAGCGTGGATCGTGCTCTCGACGGCCGTGCCGCAATTGCTCGTGAATTACACCGACAAGCTGGTCCAGCGATCGCATTTCGACAGCGAAGAGTACCCGTACAGATCGCTTCTCTGGCCTCGGGAAAACCCCATCCGCAACAGCACCGTGTACTTTGTGATAGCACACCCTGACGACGAGGTGATGTTCTTTGCTCCGTCGCTCATTGAGAGCTTGAAGCCCAAGAACAATAACAGAGTGAAGCTTATATGCTTTTCACACGGAGATGCGGTCGACGATTCCATGGGAAAGGTGAGGAAAGCGGAGCTTTACGCTAGCACACGGACGCTTGGGCTTGCTAACGAGGATATAATGGTAGAGAATGGCTTCAAAGACGGCATGAACGAAGTTTGGCCCGCTTCCACCGTGCTGGATGCCCTCTGGCATCATATCAGCCAGCATCGGCCCGAGGAGCAGGTGACCATTGTCACGTTCGACAACGGCGGCGTATCGGGACATCCCAATCATGTTGCATTGTATAGAGGAGCCAGGAGACTTTTGGAGACTTGTTCGCCTGTACGTGCTCATCTCAAGGTATATGCCTTGAAAAGTCTTCGATTCTATGACAAATACCTGTTCTCGTTGGTCACCAACATCGAACTCTTGTTTGACCACTTGTCGACACTCATCAGAGTGTTTTCCAGGTTCAACATTGAGGTCAGTTTCAGCAACAACAGGACTCCTGGAATGTCATCGGTCAAGTACTATTCGGACTTGAACATGTTAAGCATGAGCTACGCTGCGATGTCGTACGGACATTTCAGCCAGATGACATGGTTCCGCTACGGCTGGCTAGTGTTGAGCCGGTATTTGAACATGAACCACTTGGAGAGGGTGTGCGTTTGAGGGGGTAGGTATATAGGAATATATGACGATATACAACAAAGGTGTAGATGTGGATGCGGACAGATGCGGACAGATGCGGACAGAGGCGGACAGATGCGGACAGACGCAGACACAGAGACACAAACTACGGTGCGATTTGACGCAGACAAAGACGCAGACACAAACTACGGTGCGGTTTGACGCAGACGCAAACTATGGTGCGCTTTGACTCAGACAGACACTCTGTCTCTGCTTTATCTCTGTCTCTGCTTTATCTCTATCTCTGCCCCATCTCTGCCTTATCTTTCACAAGTTCTCGAAACCAAACTGCTTCTGACACCAGTTGGCGCCGTGCTCGAAGTACTCCTGCTTGGTGATGCTGACCTTGGCCATTACGTCGTCGGAGGCTAGCTTGACGCCGCCGTTCCACGCCGCCTCGTCCCGCGGCACGGCACACGGCGTTGCCCTGACGCTCCAATCCAGCGGGAGCTCTCTCCGGAGCTCGTCCAAAAGACGCTCCTCGAAGTTTGGCAAACTAGCCGTTCCTCCCACCACGCTGATGTTGGCCAGAAGAAGCGGCCGCACGACCTCGGGACATGACATGATGGATTCCACCACCAAGTCGGTCAAGTTCTTCATGGCGGCCGTCTGCACGAGTCTTGAGTGCGACGCCGTGCTGTCAAAGATGATCTCGGGATGGTAGAACGACTCGGGCACCGAGAAGCGTTCGTCGAGAAGCCGCAACGACTGCGAGTCCGCGGCGTCTGCAGCATGTGTTGTGTCTGCAGCATGTGTTGTGTCTGCAGCATATGTTGTGTCTGCAGTGTCTGCAGTGTCTGCATCATCTGCATCATCTGCAGACATTGAATTTGATGTAGTTTTTGACACGCGAGCGCCCCGGACGTAGCCCGTCGTCGTGGTCTTGAAGTCGGGCAAGACAAACTCAAGCGCATGCGACTCGCGGCGCCGCAAGGCGTCCGCAAAGTCGCGTGCCACGAAGCACGTCTGCTCCTTGATGGTGTTGACGAGAATGGGCTCGCTGGTGATGTCGTAGTGGCGGAACGAGATGGTTTCTCGGAGCAACCCGTTCAAGAGCTTCCCCCCGACGGGGTACTTCTTGACACCGGCCCAGTACACGCGCTGGTGCACCACGGGCACGATCCACGTCGCGTAGAACCCGGCGTCGACCACGAGGCTGAAATCGCTCGGCGTTGGTTGCAGCCACGGCACGAGCGCCGCCGGCACGCACCGGTAGTACTCGTTGAATCCGTACTCTTCAAACACGATCAGGTCGGTGTTGATCGACAACTGCGGGAGCTGGAACGGCGTCTCGGTGAGCGTCAAGTGCGTGTCGGCCGCGTCGAGCCCGACACTGTCGAACATGTAGTCCCAGATGGGCTTTTCCGTCTCCCACGACACCAAATGGCCCTGGTCGAACGGCCGGCGGAAGACAATGCCCGAGTGGTTGTTTGGCTGGCGCAAGTACTCGTTGGCGATGTGCAAGCCGCCGTCGCGGGTCTTGCTGACGATGTTCTGCACCCGCAAGGGCTTGCCCGCAAACCCGGCTTTGATGTTGTAGCCCCCGTTGTCGACGACAAGATGCTTGGCCATGGTCGCGAGGGGGTGCGCGAGCGTCGCTGAGGCTCGTGGCGAGGTTCTGGGCGAGGAGGCGAGGTTCTTCGCTAGCTGTGTCGCTGCTGGTGATGCGCTTCTTGACGGCGATGTGGCTGAACGGCCGTCTTTATTCTTCTCGGCTTCGTGGAGGGCCGGGGCGGTGTGTGGTGGAGTCGGTGGTGCGCGCAATCGGGCCCAGAGTGGCGTGCTGGGGKGGGGKGGGGGKCTTTTCTGGCGTCGACGGGAGGCCAGCGACGACGGTGCGATGGCGATGATGATGGAATTTTTCGCTCGGGCAACGCAGTGTGCAGGCCGCACAGTGTGCAGGCAGCTATGCATGCAGGCCGTCAGGCCATGCAGGGCGGCAGAGTGTCTGCATATGCGCCCGCGGCGCCGTGTGCAGGGCGGCGGAATTGTTTTCCGTACCAGCGGAACTGTCTGCCGGACGGCGCGATTGTCTGCATGCGCCAGGAGCCGGCAGGGCGTCTGTGGCGTCGGCACAAGTGTCCGCGGCGTCTGCATGTGCAATGCGTCAGCGGCGTCTGGGGCTGCGGCGGCGGCGGCCCGGTGTCTAGGGTGGCGTCGCGCCGGCTGCCGGCTGCCCCGCGACACCGCGCTCCACGCCCTGGCCAGATACGCCCAACGGCGTGCGCCTAGATAGGCCGGCGCGCCGGTGCGTGCGGCGTGCGGCGTGCGGCGCCCGGCATGCCGGTGTGTCTGCGCCTCACGTGAGCGGTGATATATATTGTGTGGGCCCGTGAAATTCTCCATCAACAAACTTTACTCCTCCAACCGCCGTCTGACACAACTCACCGCGACCGCCAGCAAGCAGAGTCCAGTCCAGCCCCTGTCACGACGCAGCCGCCCCCCCGCACGCAGCCAGCCCCCAGACGCTCTCCCGCTAACGACGCCGCGAAGCACCGACCAGCGACGCTCCCCCAGAGCCATAGCAAGCATCGCCGACGCCCATCCCGCGTGTCTGTCTGACCAAAGAAACTTTGTCTGACTGTCTGGTCACCGACTGCAGCCGACACTTTTTGCCGACGCAGACAAAAGCACGCGCCTGCAAAGCAATCCCACCCAGACGCAGACTCCACCAGCGAAGGAAAAAGACCGCATACCGTCGCATCGCGTCCCCATGACGCTCTTCTCCCATCTCCTCCACCACAGCGACCGGCCCAAGCACCCGGCCCACGGCGCCCGTGCCGACGCCTCGCGCGCCGCCGCCGCCGCGCCCTTCAAGCTCACCATCAAGCTCGAGTCGCCGCCCGTGGTGCTCTACGGCAGCCCCCACGAGTCCACCGGCTTCATCTTGTCGGGGCTTCTTTTCCTCGACATCCCCCCCGGCGACGACGTGCAGCTCGACCATGTGTCGTTGTCGCTCATGCAGACAGTCAACTACTCCCGACCTTTTGTCATCCCCTCCACGACAGTGTCGGGCTGCAAGGACTGCGCGTGCAACACCACCGTCCTAGCCTGCTGGGACGTCTTGACGTCGCGGGCGTCGTTTGCGCCCGGGTCGCAGGCGTACCCGTTCAGCCACCTCTTGCCCGGGTCGTTGCCGGCGTCGGCGGAGTTGGGCTCGTCCGGCTCCGACACCTGGATCAAGTACGACTTGGTCGCGCGCGCGCGCGCGAGCCCCGGCGCGATCCCCGCTAGCGCCAGCGGCGCGCCCGCTAGCGCGCCCGCGAGCGCTAGCGACGCCGCCGCCACCACCGAGGTGGTGCTCCCGCTAAACATCAGCCGCCTGATCCTCCGCGGCCCCGACAGCAACTCGTTGCGCATCTTTCCCTCCACCGACATCGCCGCCCGCGCCGTGTTGCCCAACGTGGTGTACCCGAAGCTGACGTTCCCCATCGAGTTGACGCTCGACCACGTCGTCAACAAGAAGGGCGACCGGCGGTGGAGGATGCGCAAGGCCAACTGGCGCATCGACGAGATGGTCAAGGTGCGGGCGGCGACGTGCGCGCGCCACCGCGGCAAGCTCGCGTCGCTCGTGGAGTACCAGCGTAACTTGCAGAACGGCAAGCACGCGTCGCTGGCGCTGGCGCTGGCGAAACAGGGCCCGCAGCACCACAGCACCATCCACACGGCGATGTCGCTCTCGCCGTACCCGGGGCCCGCGCGGCAGCCGCAGCCGGCCGGCGCCGACGAGCACGGCGCGCACCCCAGCGACCACCGCTACGAGCAGGAACACGCGGGCGCGCGCCGCGGCGACGCCGCGGACACGCAGCCCCTGACGCAGACACCGGCGCACGCACAGGCGCAGACACCGACGCACGCGCCGACGCAGCCGCACGCGCACCTGCACGCGGCCGCCAACGCATTGGAGGACTTCATCAGCGGCACCGGCCGTCTTCTGCTCTCGCCGCAGCAGCCGCTGCTGCAGCCGCTGCAGCCGCCGCATCCCGGCGCGTCGCCCGCCAGCAGCGCGTCGTCGCCCGCCAGCGCCAGCGCCGGCAGCCCCGCCGTGCTGGCGGCGCCGCCGCCGCCGCCCGAGGCGTTGGAGGAGACGATCTACTTGGAGGAGTCGCGCACCGTGGCCCACGGCGAGATCAAGTCCGGGTGGAAGTCGGACTTCGCCAACGACGGGCGCATCGAGCTCGTGGCCGACATCAACGCCAGCCACTTCTCCACCGGCGCCGTCAGCATTGTCACCAGCCGGTCCAGCGACGACGCGCGCGTGGACGCCCACCAGACGAGCGTGCGCAACGGCGCCAACGTGTCGTGCGACATCGACGACCCGCTTCTCGGGGTGTATGTGGGGCACACGCTTGTGGTGGAGCTCGTGGTGATCGAGGAGGCGATCCAGAACACCACCGGCGACAAGAAGCGGCTGCGCAAGAACAGCACGCTGGTGGCGTTGCTGCCGGTGAGCTCGCTCGTGTCGACGCTCTCCGCTAGCGAGGGCGCTAGCGGCGGCGGTAGCGGTGGCGGCGGTAGCGGCAATGCCAGTGCCAGTGCCAATGCCAATGCATCTGCATCTGCATCTGCATCCGGCGCTGCATCGCCGCGCGCCAAGGTCGGCACCCCCACCGGCACCGCGCGTGTGTTCAGGATGCAGTTCAAGATTGTGCTCACCGACCGGTCGGGTCTCGGCATCGCGTGGGACGACGAGGTGCCGCCCACGTACGACGTGGTGGGTAATTTGAGTCCCCCTACGTACGTCGAGTCCCCGCGCCAGAACCCGAGGGTGACGCCCGGCTTGAGTCCGGCGTCGTTCAGCGACGGCAGTGTGTACTCGCAGACGTCGCGCGTGATTGACGGCGTGGGGCCGCTGGCGGGCGCCACTCCTGGCGCCACTCCTGGCGCGACTCCCGGCGCGACACCTAGCGCGCTGGCGACGACTGCGGGCGCGTTCCTGGGCGACATCGCCGCGGCGCTCGCGGGGAACTTTGCCACTGCGCCAGTGGACCCGGTGAGCCTTGACCACGACCCACGACTGTAGATTAGGAAACAGGATATATTGTACTAGTAAAACAGAGGAAGACGAAGGATATAGGGAAATATACACGGATAGAAAGCGAGCGAGCGTAGCGAAGCGAGGCGAAGCGAGGCGAAGCGTAGCGAAGCGCGGCGAGCAAAGAATAGCGAAGGCTAGCGAAGGCTAGCGAAGCGAGGTGAGCAAAGAATAGCAAAGGCTAGCGAAGGGTCGCCCAGCGTCGTGGTCAAAGCTCGCCAAGCGTAGTTGCTAAAGCTGTAAAGTGTCGTGACTAAAGCTGCAAAGCTTAGGGGCGATTCTAGCGAAGGGTCGCCCAGCGTCGTGACTAAAGCTCGCCCAGCGTCGTGACTAAAGCTCGCCAAGCGTCGTGACTAAAGCTGCAAAGCGTAGGGGCGATTCTAGCGAAGGGTCGCCAAGGGTCGTGACTAAAGCGGCAAAGCGTAGGGGCGATTTTAGCGAAGGCTAGCGAAGGGTCGTGACTAAAGCGGCAAAGCGTAGGGGCGATTCTGGCGAAGGGTCGTGACTAAAGCTCGCAAAGCATAATTGCTAAAGCTAGCAAACCTCGTGGCTAAAGCTGCAAAGCGTAGTGTCTGGCGCAGCGTAGTGTCTGGCGCAGCGTAATGTCTGGCGCAGCGTAATGTCTGGTGCAGCGTCGCGGCTAAACCGAGCGAACCTCGCATGCCCACAACTTACTGCGAACGGGCGGGTCTAGTGTAGAAGAGTGGCACCGCCGCAGACAGTCGACTCACAGACAGTTGACTCGCTGACAGTTGACTCACAGACAGTTGACTCACAGACAGTTGACTCGCCGACAGTTGACTCACACACTCACACTCACTCACACACTCACGGCGCGCGCCGCACGTGCCGCACACACGTCAACTACGTCACCGCGCCTCGAGGTGCCCTGCGGCGCCCTGCACGGCTTGCAGGACGAGCCCTCGAGCCCATTGAAAGGCTGTAGCTCGCCTGGCCTGCTGAAAGACTGGCTAAAAGACTGGCTGAAAGACTCACTGAAAGACTCACTAAAAGACTCACTAAAAGACTCACTGAAAGACTCGCTAAAAGACTCGCTGAAAGACTCGTTGCTGCTGCCGCTGCCGCTGCCGCTCTCGCCGCCGCTGCTACGGGTTCGCCGCATTCACCTTCTGCTCCACCGCCTGCGCCAACGTGTTCACCACCGACGCCTCGCTCACCGACGCTATCGACGCGCTGGCGTCGTGGCCGTCGCCGGGCGCCTGCCCCGGCGTGCCGTCGAACCGGCTCACCTCCAAGAGCGAGCTGTAGAGCCCCGTGAGCTCGAGGAGCTCCGTCACCGAGTCCGATCGCAAGTCGTAGATCAACTGCTGGAACGAGTGCGACTTGATCACGTTGATCAGGAGCTTGTTCTCGGTGAGAAACTTCATGAGATGCTTGTGGAACTTCATCGCCGAGTACGGCGAGTTGTCGAACTCCGCCAGGAGGAACCGTCGGTTGGACGCCATGCCGAACGGCGCGAGCGACGCGTCGATGCTGGAGAGCTTGCCGCGGCTCTTGTAGCCCTTGAGCCCGCCGCCGCCGCCCACGACGCCGCTGCCGGCGCCGCTGCCGGCGCTCTTCTTCGCGTGGCCCATTTCGTCGCCGTCGGGCGCCCCCATCGGCGCACCGCCGCCCGCCGGCCCGCCGTGGTGCTGGAAGTTCGACGGGTACCCCAACGGGATGCCGTTGGGCGCGTACGTGATGCCGTTGCCGTCGATGGGGATGGGCCGCGAGTTGTTGATGGAGTCCTTGGTCAACTTGTGCGTCTTCAAGTGCTCGCTCAACTTCTTGGGCAGGCCCTTGTCCGACGCCAACCTGGTGATGATCTTGCCGCAGTAGTCGCACGCGGCGATGTTGGGGTTCTGCGAGTCCTGGACGAACCAGGACCACACCCACGACTTCTTTTTGGCCCCGAACTTCTGGCCGGGCCGGTTGCGGCGCTCTTTCTTGCCCTGCGCCTGTTGCTGGGCCGCCACGGCGTCGCCGGCGGCGTGGTCAGCGCCGGCGGGCGCGGCGGACGGCGGCGCTGCCTGGTGGACCGCCTGCTGCTGCGCGGCGGCGGCGGCGGCGGCGCTGGGGTCGTTCTGGGCGGCCTGCGGCGAGAGGTGGCCGAGCTGGCCGGGCTGCTGGAGCGCGCCCAAGCTGCCCAAGCTGCGCTGGGGGAGCTGGCCCTGGCCGTACGACGTGAACGACAACGGGTTGTTGCTGGAGAAGTAGCTCATGGGGGAGGGTGTCTGATTTGAAGACAGTGTCGGGGGAGAGTGTCTGGTGTCTGGTGTCTGAGTCGAGAAGACAGTGTCTGGGGAGAGTGTCTGGTGTCTGATTCAAGAAGACAGTGTCTGGTGTCTGGTGTCTGATTCAAGAAGACGGTGTCTTGTGTCTGAGTCGAAAAGACAGTGTCTGGTGTCTGGTGTCTGGTGTCGGCTCTGGCTTTAGCTCTCTGGCTTTAGCTCTGGCTTTAGCTCTGGCTCCGGCTCTGGCTCCGGCTCTGGCTCAGTGTGGTCCTGGCGTGGCTCGCTGGACTTGTTGTCGCCGTGGTGCTGGCGGCTGTTTGGCGGCGGCTGTTTGGCGGGCTGATGCGCTGCTGCTGCCACTTCGTTCTGCTGTTAGAACTCGTTTCCGTCGGTGCTTTTCGGCGGTTTTTCTCGCTACGGCTGGCTGGCGCTGTCTTGCTGGTGTCGGCCGTGGTGTCTGTTACTCCGTGGCGGAACGCTGGCTGTCGTCGTGGCACGGAAGTATGTATCAGTATTATCAACAAACAATAATTGATATTACTTCGTAAACAAGTCCCGGTTTGCTGCCGGCTGGT
The DNA here is from genome assembly GCA_001599895.1 of Priceomyces haplophilus. Lineage (NCBI taxonomy): Eukaryota > Fungi > Ascomycota > Pichiomycetes > Serinales > Debaryomycetaceae > Priceomyces > Priceomyces haplophilus. The sequence goes on along the minus strand of BCIF01000002.1, from coordinate 834,836 downwards.
GGGGGGAAGTCGAAAGAAAATCGAGCGCCCACTGCCGGTCAAGATGTCCGGGTGACCGGCGGGCGCGAGCACAGCGAGCATAGCGAGCATAGCGAGCGCGGCGCGGGGGTTTAGCGCGGCGAGTTTATTTAGGGAGTAGCGGCGAGCGTAGCGGGGAGCGATCGCGAGCGTAGCGAGGTAATGCGGCGGCAGCGCAGCACTTTACGTGCCGCCAGCGCTAGCACCGCGCCGGCTCGCTCATTTCCTCCTTCCCGCTACCAATGGCCTTCTGTCGCTACCAATGTTTTTCTCTCGCTACCAATGGCCTTCTGTCGCATTGGCCTTCTCCCCTCCCATTCCTTTCTTTCCGCTGTCCCTGGTCGGGGTTTCAGATCCTAACCTCTAGACCCCAGTTGAAACCGTCACGTGCGCCGTATCAACCTCACCAGTTCTTGGCTGGCATTGCCCGTTCTTGACTTTCAACGTCGCCGTTACTCGCTAGCTCGTTCGCCAGCTCGTTCGCTAGCTCGCTCGCTATGGATCCAGTCGCAAGTCGCATTGTCGAGGTCTTGCCGGGCATGCTGTTTCGGTTGCCGGCCTTGTCGCAACTCTGGGCTTCCCAGTTGGGGCACCCGGGCGATCGACTTGCGGCGTCCGGTCAGGTCGAACCATCGGTACCGAAGGCACTGATAAGCAAACGCGATGAGCTGGCGGGGGTCGAGAGGGCGCCGCGAGGGCCCCGAGAGGGCGCCGAGACAGCGAAACAGTGGAAAATTGCCCGGCAAAGAGTCGCCTAATGAGCTCGCCGGCTGGCCATGGCTTCGGCGACAAGCCAAAGTGCTGTTGCTTGAGGGACGAAAATGGGGTGGTGTCCTAAACGGGCTATGTAGCTGCACGTGACGTGTTCCGGCATTTTTAAGTGGTCAAAGCGGCCAAAGTGGTCAAAGTGGTCAAAGCGGCCAAAGTGTGCTTTGTGTGCTTTGTGTGCTTTGTGTGTGTTTTTTTTGTCGCCAGCGTGCCGTCGGTATGCCGCTGGTGCTCTGGGGAACCCCCATCTCTGGTGGCACAAGGTTTCTGGGATGGGATGGTGTCTGGGATGGTGTCTGGGATGGGTGTCTAGGGTCGTGCGCGGCCGGGGGAGGTGGGGGTGCCCGATTGTATGCAGGCCGTCCACATTGGTTTTTTTGGTGGTGGGCGCTGGGCGCTGCGTGTATATGCAGTAGCTTTTTTGCTTTTCCTATAGCTTCCTATGCAGTAGCTTTTTGCTATTCCTATATGCAATACCCTTCCTATGCACTATCTCTTCCTATACGTGCGCCTACCATTATCATTTCTCTTTTTTAGATCCTTTTTTTTTCGCAGCCAGCCAGCCAGCCATGTTTGGATGGATTGGGATGCAACGCTACACCTTTTGAGCTATACCGGCCCCTGTTTGGGGAAACACAGTTGCCTCTTCCAGAAGTCTTCCGCACCAGCTGCTCCTACCCATACAAACATGGCTGTATGTTGGATAAAACAGATCTGGTGACAGTATCGTTTGAGGTCATCTAGCCAGCGTTCACAAGCAAGCTTGACTAAAAGTGCAGAGTATATAGTAGTGGGTCTGGGATGTGGTATCCCACTGGTGCCGTTTTAAGCTCCAACTGATCAAACACATTCTTTTTCCACCTGCTGTTCAGTAACGTCAACTCACTGCAAGAGTAACCTTTTTTCGATCGTCAAAGCGTGCAATTACTGCTCCTTTAAGCCAAGCTAACTACAGTCTTTCGTTATTTTATTCCCACTTCCAACGGAATCAAGTCGCTGCACCCCCCTTTCCCACCAAGTTTCCAAATCAGATTCCTTCTTTCGCTATGCAATTGAATTTCCTTGCCTATTTGATGCTTATCAGTTTGACCTCGGCTGCTGCCATTGGCAAAAAGAGAGATGTCACTGTTCATCTCAAAACTACCGTGCACAATGTTCACACAAACACTAAAGTGGTACAGGGAGAAGAGACTACATACACCAACTGGAACGTTCACACGTCCACCACCACAACCACCAGGTACACTGCTACCGTGACATCCACTATTTTCGGGAAACCTACCACCTACACCACCGTGGCAAACTCTCCAGTGGAACAATCCAGTGCCAATACTGAAGATGATGCTAAAGCAGCAACCTCCACCACGACGTCTCCAGGAAAGCCTAGCCCAGACACGACTACTGCTGCTGCTGCTGATGCTGATACTACGGCTACTACTGCTACCACGGCTACCACTTCTACTACCACTGGAGCTGCTGCTGCTGCTGCATCTCCTGCCTCTTCTTCCAAAAAGACCACCACCAGTCCAGCACCTGCAAAAACCACATCTTCGACATCCACCGCTACCCCCACCACCACTTCAAAGAAAGAAGGTCCAACTATCACCGATGCGGACAAAATCCCCACCTCTACTTCTTCTTGGATTATCACCAATGTCCAGACAAGCACTAATCTGAACGGTGTTTGTCGTGTCGACTACGACTACTATGAAGCTGGTGAGTCTGCAAGTCTCACCACAACCTCCACTGTTTACCACACGGTTACTCAGGCTTAGCTTATGTGTTGCAGTTTCGTTCTCTGTTAGATATCTATTTAAGATAAATTTAATTAGGCTGCTAAATTTAATTTCGGACTATGTTATCATTTGTAGAGATAGAGGATCCCTAACACTTTGGGTTTACAGAAAGAAAGGAAGGAAGAACGAACTGTGCATCGTGGTTTTTATTTCTTCTTTGTATTTCTTTTTGCAGGGAGAGATGAAGGTGGATTTATGTCAACCTTGTCAACCTTGTCTGTTTCCTGCACCCTGTACGGAGAAGGTGGTGATCGTGATCGTGAATCAATCTTTAGGGCTCCTGCCGCGGGATACGTTGGTGTGCACGTGATTTGCTTTGTGTAATTTTATCCCGTGGTTTTTTTTTTTCTCTCCCTCTCCCCGATTCGCTCCCCAAAATTTTTCACAAACCAGTCTTGTAAGGTAATTAAATTGAGAATATAATTCTTCGAGGAATTTGTATACTTTTTGGAGTAACTTAGTTCAGAGTACAAGATGGGTATGTAAAGCAACTAGACACGTCGCGGCAGCGATGCTATTGGGTACGAGAGGTGTACGACGACCTCGCGGAAGTGACAGAGTTGAGTTAAATGGTGGCCATGAAGACAGTATGAGCAACAAGCAACGAGCATTCATGATAGGATAGGAGAAAGAGCCAGGGAGAAAGAGCCAGGGAGGGCGAGGGGTACTACTACTGGCCAAAAGAGTGCCCAATGTAAAAAGAGAAAAGAATCAGTAATATATGTCCAACGCAAAGCCCAAGACACTCACACATAAACCTTCTGGCTCTAGCAAATGATTGGACAGCCATAATCGCAACGCATATCACCATTAAACTCCGCTCCCCACTACAGAGCCCTTGAGAGAGCGTTTTACCTCCCACTTCGAAACAAAGTACTAACAAATTTTTTTTAGTTAACATTCCAAAGACTAGAAAGACTTACTGTAAGGGTAAGGAATGCCGTAAGCACACTGTGCACAAGGTTACCCAATACAAGGCTGGTAAGGCTTCATTAGTTGCCCAGGGTAAGAGAAGATATGACCGTAAGCAACAAGGTTTTGGTGGTCAAACCAGACCAGTTTTCCACAAGAAAGCCAAGACTACCAAAAAGGTTGTCTTGAAGTTGGAGTGTGTTTCCTGTAAGACCAAGGCTCAATTGTCATTGAAGAGATGTAAGCACTTCGAGTTGGGTGGTGATAAGAAGAAGAAGGGTCAAGCCTTGCAATTTTAAGCTTTATCATACTTTGTCAATGATCTGTATACTTTACTCATATATATATAGCTGAAAAGTTGGGGGTTTAATCTTCATATCTTAGTTAATTAACACATTAGCCGATTCATTGAACCGATGTAGGTTAGACTAGAAGCGAAAATTCGGCGGCAGAGGCTAGAGTGTTCGAGGCATTGGTCTACATCAACATGCCGCATAGCACGTCAATTCGCTGGCGTTTTCTACGTGATCGCTCCAAAGACATGGGCACATGTTCCTACATTTGGGTTCGTGATGGCCTCGCAATGGCCACGCAATGGCCATGCAATGGCCTCGCAATGGCCATGCCTCGTCTGTTGCTACGATGCATGCCGTGCGCTTTGTTCGAGCCGTGAACACGGCGTTGTTCCAGCGACCAGAGGCCCTCTTGCCGCTATCCTGGGCCACTAGGGCACTGCGTAGTCGCTGCGCACTTTCCCCTGGGCTCTGCGCACTCTTCTAACCCACTTGGCATAGTGTTCCCCGGTGGCTTAGGACACACCCAAAGTGCCGTGTTCTGGCCCCGTTTTTCTGGTCTCCTTTTCCTTGCTACCTCGCCACTAAGCGCTCAGAAGCACGCTGTAACGGCGTGCTATCTTTGCACCGGCCAACGCCCCATCTTGGCTGGTATTTCTACGCCTCGTAACGACATATCCCCCAATAACTCGATACTCAAGAAGGGAAAAAATAATCAAAAAAGACTAAAAACCGCGATATAGTAGATCAAAGTGGGCTTTTGCAGGAGTTTTTTTTATCTTCATCGTAGATACTCAAAAGCAACAGACTCGATTGCTTACAGGCGAGGCTCTCTACTTCCATCGCACAAAAGAAAACCCGGCTGGACTTTGCTTGACCCAAGAAGACAGATTTGGCGAGGTAACCAAACAATTGGTTGTTCAAAATAAACAAGATCTGATACAACGAGATTGGTGAATACGTGGCGCATACAAGCTAGTGGGTAACGTTTCCAGAGAGCCAGTCGACGCAAGGGAACACCCGTGCACCGAGAGAAAGAGAAAGTGAGGAAATCTGTTTGTTTCGGCGCAGAAACCGTGTTGGATTCGATCATCATCAACAATGAACTACGAATATCTAACTGATCAGCAAAAGCAGCAGCTTTACTTCCAGCAAATGCAGGAGCAGCAGCCGCCGCAGCACAGCCAGCGACAGTACGTCCAACAACCGCATTTCCAACAACAGGCACAGCAAGCACAGCAAGCACAACAGGCACAGCAAGCACAGCAGGCTCTGCAACAACAGCACTTGCAGCAGTATCTCCTGTCACAACAAGACAAAGTGTACATTGACGAAACCTTCCACAGAGCGCCTGACTTGGTGTTCAAGGATCTGCAAGCGCCCAATGACAGCTACATGGACGACGATACCATCGACCAGTACTCCGACTATTTGAACAGCTCGCCTACATTCAACACACGAAACGATAACGGCAAGTTCCAATCCATAGACTCGTTGAATTTCAAGCCTCCAACGTCGGCGTTCACTCAGTTGACTAACAACAGCAGTGCCAACTTATCTGACTTCAGCAATAACTCAGTGTCGAACTCTGTTGCCTCCAATGAAAAGCCTTTCCCTTCAATAGCAGTGCATGCTGCCCAGCACGCCAACCAACACAGTCCTCTGCAAGCTAACCAGCAACATCCCAATCAACAAAACACCCATCAAGATACGCAGCAGGGATTCAGAAATGTGTTGGCAACTGCTCCGCAAGAGCAAACTTCCCAGCAACCTGCGCTCCAGCAATCTCCCCAGAGGGTGCCACATCAAGTCAAGATTCAGGAACAGAACCGTGAGTTGAATGACGGATCACCTCAGAGAATGATTCATCAACAACAACAACAACAACAACAACAACTACGTCAGCAGAACAGGCTGCCAGTAAAGGCCCATTCGTCGGGAGTACATCAAGGTTATGCGTCTCAGGTCGGTGCACCGTCGCTTCAGCCCTCGAATTTAGAGAATTCAAACTACATGTACTTCAATAGACAACCGAATCATTTGGACAAGTCTGTTCAAGACAAGGCGGCAGCAATCAAGTTGAGATTGGAGAACTATTACCAAATGTCAGTGAGCCATGCTATTGAAAGAAATCAAAGAAGATTAGATTTGGAACATAAAGTGATGAATGAAGGTGTGGGTTCAAGTGAAGAAAGAAAAAACCGCCAACTTCAAAACTTGGGTAAAAAGGAATCCCAGTTTTTGAGATTGAGAAGAACAAAGTTATCATTGGAAGATTTCAATACGGTGAAGGTCATTGGTAAAGGTGCTTTTGGAGAAGTTAGATTGGTACAAAAGAAGGACACGGGTAAGATATATGCAATGAAAACTTTGCTCAAATCCGAAATGTACAAAAAGGATCAACTTGCACATGTCAAATCAGAGAGAGATGTGTTAGCAGGGAGCGATTCCCCGTGGGTTGTGTCATTGTATTACTCTTTCCAGGATCTTCAATATTTGTACTTGATCATGGAGTTTTTGCCCGGCGGAGACCTTATGACTATGCTTATCAGATGGCAAATATTCACGGAAGACATCACCAGATTCTACATGGCAGAATCCGTGCTTGCAATCGAAGCTATACATAAGCTTGGTTTCATTCACAGAGATATTAAACCTGATAACATTTTGATCGATATTAGGGGGCATATCAAGTTGACTGATTTCGGTCTTTCCACTGGGTTCCACAAATCTCATGATTCGAATTACTACAAGAAACTCTTGGAAAAGGATCCCCAGAACAATCAACACTTGCATCCAAATGCAGCTTCTACCAATGGCAGAAACTCCATGATGGTCGATACGATAAACTTGACCATGTCTAACAGACAGCAGATGCAAACGTGGAGGAAGTCGCGTAGATTGATGGCTTACTCGACGGTGGGAACCCCCGACTACATTGCCCCCGAGATATTCATCCATCAGGGCTATGGGCAAGAGTGTGATTGGTGGTCACTAGGTGCCATCATGTTTGAATGTTTGATTGGATGGCCTCCGTTCTGCTCGGAGACTCCCCATGAGACTTATAGAAAGATCTTGAACTGGCAGGAAACCCTCCAAATTCCTGAAGACATACACTTGTCCCCCGAGAGTGAGGACTTGATCAGGAAACTCTTGACCAGTTCAGAGAACAGACTCGGACGCTACGGGGGTGCGGAAGAGATCAAAAGACATCCCTTCTTCAGGGGCGTCGACTGGGATACCATCCGTAACGTCGATGCTCCGTTCATCCCAAAACTACGCTCGATCACTGACACGAGGTTCTTCCCTACAGACGAGTTGGAGAACGTCCCTGACTCGCCAGCGCTCACGAGGGCCCACGAGCAAACGACAGACAAGGTCAAGGAAGATTTGCCGTTCATCGGCTACACATACTCGCGGTTCGATTACCTCACCAGGCGAAACGCGTTGTAGCCAAGCAATATTTCGCAGCCTACGTATAGATGGCGTGGCCTCGGAGTACAACGGAATGCGCGGAACGGAATACTGTATACTAGCCCCTCCCGGATTCTTTTTCTTTCCATCGCTTTCCACGAGAGCGGTTGGCGCACGCCCTGGCCTGTGTGCAGTGCCCGGTGGTGCCTACTTTATATAGATTTTTAGAAAAAATGCACTAAATCAAGACAAAACAATCGGAAACAGACGGGCAGACGAAAGGGCAGACAGACAGTTCGGGCAAAACCAACTGACGCATGCATGCGTTGCCAGGGCTCCCCCCCCGGATGTCCCTTCCCGCTCGTTCTCTCGCTCGGTGTTGTAGGCCCCTCGGCGGCGGCAGCCACCACCGCTTGCCGCTTCTTGCCGCTTGCCCCCTGCCCCCCACCCGGCTGCGCGACATTCACCCCCCCCGAGTCGACTCACCCAACCGGTCAATGGCGCCCCTCCCCTCGCTGCCGCCCCCCCTTTCACCGCCACAAGCAACTTTTGCATCCGTATAAAGCCACCTGGTGGCATGCACGTCCACCTCTGTCTGTCGTGTCATTACATGCATGTGAGTGCGTTTCTCCGCCGGGAGCGTGATCGTGATTACTACGGTGGCTCCTTCAGGCCAAATTACGATTAGTTTTCCCCAAACGGTTTAAATCCGTGTCTCAGAAACTGCTTGTGCGCACGCGTGAGTCTCCCGCTGCTGCAGACACTACACATTTGACTGACTGCTCGGGACACGCGCAGCGGCACCCGCGCCGACACGCGCCGCCACGCGCCGCCGTCGGGTCGAGGCGCCAGGCGCTCTCGCGCACAGATGCCAGCGGATGCCAGCGGAGCCCGTCCCGCTCGTGCCCAGCCTCCGCTGCACCATCCCTTTTGCAACACTCTCGGCGCCCAAAGCTTACAATAGGCGCTTAGTCTGCGGGAATAAGCCTACAAGGGTAATTTAAGTGGCCGCATATGCACTCTCCTCGCAGTCTGCTTCATTTGCCACGAAAATGTCCGACCTAGCCAATAAAATGTCCGGTATTGTCCTGCTGTGAACTCAACCATCCCATCCAAAGTGCCTAGACGCCGTCCCTTCTTTGTGGCAAAGGCTCGCATGACCTGTCACGCCAAGAATTGTTCTGCAATGTTCGGCAGCTAGGTAAACAACGCAGTCGTACTTCTCAGACACTCTTCATGTATGCACTATCCCGCAGGAGTGTCCGAATGCGAGTTACCCCAGGCCCGTCAGTGTCAGCTCGAGCGCCGGTGATGCATATCTAAGACACCTCTGCCAATCCAGTAGACTGATTTATTTATAGGCTATATTATTAATGTTACCTGTAATAAACCGTATACTCCGGTAGTTCCGAGCCTAGACGTATATAGCTGGTGGCATCCCCCAGGAGAGTGCTGCTGCTTTGAACTTAAACATGAGATTACAGAACATAGCAACGTGGGTGCTGTTGGCGCTGTTGGCGTCGGCACAGATAGCGAGCGCCGCCGGCACCGTGCCCGGCGAGAGCAGCGGCGTAGGGCCGAGATCCTCGAGGGAGCGGATCGGGGAGGTTGCGCCTGTGGCAGCGAGGAGACAAGACGATGAGGAAGAAGGGCTGAAACCAAGCGGCGCGAAAGCGAGCCAGGGAAGTTCCGGGAGAGTGGCTGGCGAGCATCGCGGGGGACATAGCGCGCACGGTAGCGCGCACGTCGCCGCGCACGTCGCCGCGCACAGCGACGAAAACGACTTTCTGCCGCAGGCGTCGCCAGTACCGCACGTCGCGCATCACCACCACGGAGTGCCAATTCTCGAGACGGATCTTTTGCCCGAGGAGAGGGCGTGGTGGGAGGCGTACGACACCACGACATACTTCAACAGCGGCGGGAGAACCGGGTGGCTCTGGGCGCACATATTGCTTGTCTGGGGCTCGTTCACGTTTATCTATCCGTTGTCGTTGGTGTTCAAGAATGTGGGCAACGACAACATGCACTTGGGGCTGTTGCTCGTGCACGGAGTGCTGGTAGCAGTTGGGGTGCTCAGCTACTGGATCTTCATGGGCAGCGTGGCCCGCGACCTCTACCCGGGGAACGCGTACCATCCTATGACGTTCTTGTTGTTTGCCGGCAACTTGGTGACCGTGGCATTCGGACTAATCCGCTACATCTACCTCTGGGTTGACGGCGGCAACGGCGGCCACGGAGCCAGCGACTCGTATGAGAGTTTGAATGACGCACGGTCGAGTTTCACCCTCTACGATTTGAGCCGGAACAACCTGCCGGCAACGGTTGCGTCGGATCCTGAGGCCGATATGCATGGTTTGGACGAAATCCCCTCGCACCGCTTCAAAACCTCGAGCGATTCCATGATGTCTCCGTCCAGATTACAATGGTTCTCTGAGTTGCATTTGGTGAACTCAGTCGTCGGAAAAGTTGGACACTTGTCGTCTGCTGCGTTCACGATTCTTCAGTGGGCTCAATTGGCATACTTTTTCATCTATTTGCCCACTGGAGTTGCGGTATTCTTGAGATTGGGTCAATCCAAGAGTGTTTTCAATCTTTTGGCCCACTTCATAAAAGGTGGCGTGTTTCTTTGTTATGGGATTCTCTCCCTTGCTCGTTACTGCGGTGCATATTCAGGGAAAGGTTGGGCTTGGAATCACAAGTTTATCACTGGCAGCGAAGTAATTCGTTCGCGTTGGTATAGATTCCAATCGACCGGTCTTTGCACGATGGAAATGTTGGAGAGTTCCTTGATTTTGTTTTACGGTTCTACCAACATCTTCTTGGAGCATTTGTCCAATGCCGGTAATGCCTATTCAGCTAAAGATCTTCAGCATGCTTCAATTGCATTCATATTCATTGGTTGTGGGTTGTGTGGAGTGCTCACCGAATTCAAATTGGGTGAATGGCGTCGTGAAAAGGCTATAGAGAATTTACAAAAGAAGATTTCTCTGGATCCTGATCGTCAAAACTTTCAAGACGTGTTTGATGTTTCTAAGATCGCAAAGGCCACTCCCGGATTTTCTCCCAATCCATTCCCGGTCTTAACTATCTACTGGACTGGGTTTTTAATGTCAAAACACGTTCAAAGTCTGGCCTTGTCTACGGAAATTCATACTCAATGGGGTAACTTGTTCATGTTTGGTTGTGCGTTTAGATTACTTTCTTACTTGTTTGTCATGATTTCGCCTCCGAATAAATCTTTGACTGAGCCCTGCAGACCATTCACGGAGCTCTTGGTCAGCTTTGCTTTGATATGTGGTGGTTTAATTTTCATGGAATCAACTGACCCAGTTGTCCTCTGTTTTGAGTATCACGGTTTCACTTCCATGTTCACATTGAATGTGTCTTTGGGAATTGTTACTTTGTTCATGAGCTGGCAAATGGCTGTGATGTCATTGCGGGACTCTCTCAAAAGAAGAGCTGCCGTCCATTAAGTTGCAACTATTGCCTGCATACTGATGCCTACTAACTGATGCCTACAAACTTATGCCTACGAACTGATGAATTCTCCCTTAACTTATATCTCGTTTAATTTGTTGCTGAAAAGTATGAGGCCCTCATCCCAAGGATGCTTGTGGTTTCTCTCGAATAAAGTTGCGCGATGGGATCTTGCTAATACTACCTAATACACCTATAACATCAAGTATTAGACAAATCCGATCGAATATATCATTATAAATCATTATAAATCTTGTAATACTCCATTGAATGGTGGACATAATCAAAAGAACAAAGAAAAAGATCAATAGTTTGAAGTACGAAATGCACTTTAATACATGATTAATCTATAAGTTTGACAGTCTTTGCAAGAATTTCGATTTCTTGGGGACCTGTAGAACAACAGCCTCCTAGTACACCAATGTTTGGTTTGACTAACCATTCGGATACACGTTTTCTCCACAACTCGGGATTCTTTTTGCTGACATATCTACCGCTTTCTTCTTCGTATTCGAACCCTAAATTAGGATATACTATAAGACGGAAGCCGTGTACGTTGAAACCATTTATGGTATCTACTATGCCACTTACCTGGCTGTAATCAACACAATTTATACCTAGCCCAATAAAGAACTGTTTCATCTCGTAGTTATTTGCAATCACGTCATTCAAATGCTGAAAGAGTGACTCTATGGTGTTCCCATCTGACATGTGTTTCGAATCTTTGTAATTCAAACTGATGTAGAATTCTTTTCCAAAGCCTTGATCTTCGATTAGCATTCCCATCAAACGAGTAATAGCTTTTACTTCCACTAGGCTTGGAATCGTCTCAAAAGCTATTGCCTCTATCCTGTCGTCTCTGGCAAAAAACTCCACTTGATCCCTATGATGTTGCATTAGTTGATTTTCGTCGATGAAGCCATAGTCTCCTGTATACTCCGATCCATCGTGGCGATATGCTCCATATGGCCCTACAGAGCCTAAAATAAGAGCCCTTTCTTTTTTAGACTCTTGTGCATAGCTTCGGACAGCTTCGTCCGCTACGTCTATAGCCGTACGCCACACTGCCCGTGCTTCCTTTAGATCAAGACCTGCATGTTCCTTCAATCCGGACAATGACAACTGGTAGGTTGATGTCAAAATGATGTCACTTCCAGCCCGGAGATAGCTCTTATGAACCTGAAAAATCAAATCTCGTTGCTGTAATAAAACGGCCCCAGACCAAAGAGGATGATTGTGCGGATCTACGCCGCCGCTTTTGGGAGCAATTTCCTCTAGCACTGTTCCTAATGCTCCATCCAATATTAGTATCCTGCCCTCACTGAGTCTTTTCTCAATCGACATCCAATGATCAGGAGCTAGGGTGGATCTCTATGATAAAGATCGATCAATTGCCTAATTCATACATATATTCAAGTATCGCTTGTCTGTTTATATGCACTCTCTGGTTTTTTTCCTTTATTGAGTTCACGGTAAAAACATTTTATTCTCCTAGAAATGTATATCTAAGCTGTAATCAAAGGTGATTGGATCCTGTTTTACATTGACATAATGAGTTCATTTGCTACTTCGAAGAGAACTAGAGATGAGTTCGAGGCGGACAATGGGCCATCAGCTGATGATGCCTTATTAGACTCCAAGAAACAGCATATGGACCCTACAAAGGAGCTCATATCTAACGTTTGCAAAGACGTGAGAAGAATAGGTGAAAACGCTAACCTAGCAGCGCAGATTGACGATATCTCGTATATATCTAACCCTATAGTGGCAGAATTTGAAAAAATTGATAACTTGAGAAGTTCAATCTTGGATACATTTTACGCATTGGTCATTGAACAACCGCAAAAGATTGTTGCCTTGAGCAATTTGATTCTAATCTGCAACTCAAAAAACTTCGTTGTTGCCAAGTATGTTGTGGAATTCTTCCATGCAAAAACGCAACAGTTACTTGATCAAGTTAATGCATCTATTGGGGACTCTGATGATAAAGAAACAACCAAACCGAAGGGATTTCAAACCGAAGATTCTGGTCCCATCAACAGTATAAAATCTATTTTAAAGTTTTTGGCGACATTGACTCCAATAATCGAAGATCTTGCTATTATCAAATTTTTCAGGCAATTTTTGAATTTGGCTATTGAGTTACAAAATGCCAACCCTGAAAAGAGACATGGCATTGCCGAAGAGTTGTTCTATAATGTCTTGATCTCTATTCCTTATTTGTTGAGTAACGACTCATCAGAAGACTTGATCAAGGAAATTAATGATATGGTAGAACTTGCAAGCACGTTCAAGATTGTCAAGCCCTCCTCGAACTTGTTATTGCAACCTTTTGATGGGAAGTTAGACAATTATGAACTTCCTTACGAGCCTAGGGAAGTAATTCAACTCATTCTTCCTTCATTAGTTGAACTACAAGGCCCCGAGAAAGACTGGAGTGGCTTACGAGGTAAATTATTTCTTGATACTGCAGAATTACTCCAGCCAATCATTGATGTTGCATTGAAGAACAACCCAATATCTAATGAGTTGGTGAAGCACCCTCTCCCGCAGTTGTCTTTGCCCTCTGTGGAAGCACTATTGGCATACGAGCCAAAAGGACCAATTGACGAATTGTGGTACAAGAATTCTAGATTGTTGTTCCAAATATATAATACAACTGAGTTTGATACTGTCCCTCCTATTGATTCTTATTTTGGATTGTTTTTCAAAGATTTAGCTTTTGACATCTTGACTAGTTTGTCATTTAACAAGAACGAAGCATCTATTCAATTGTCAATCTTGGATCTTTACTTCAACAAAGATTTGTTTGCGCCTCCTGGATCTTCCATCGATCAATTGTCTTTGATTCACAAGGACAATGAGGCTGGTGAGAATATTCCACCCTTGGCTACATGGAAAATCGAAGATATTGCAGTCGAGAGCATTTTAACGATGATTTTCCAATTGCCGAATCCTTTGCATCGTGAAATTTACTACTACACTGTTTTAATCTCATGTTGCAAGGAATCACCTGAGTCTATTGCTCCAGTTTTTGGAAGGGCTATTAGATATCTCTATAAAAACTTGGAAACCTTGGATTATGAACTTAGAATAAGATTTTTAGATTGGATGACCACTCAAATCTCAAATTTCGAGTTCAGTTGGAAATGGGATGAGTGGACTGGTGACTCTAAAAATTTGGAAAAATTGACTTATCATCCCAAGAAAAGCTTTATCAGAAATTTAATTGCTAAAGAGGTAAGATTGTCCAACAAAAATAGAATAAAAGAAAGTTTTGTCACTGTTGATCTGGAAACCAATGAAGTGGTCCTACTTGAAGAGTTTTATCAATATCTTGATATCAGCTTGTTTGAAAACGAAAGACAATATCTCATAGACTATGACGTGAGTTTGTATGGTGAACAATCCAAAGACATAATTGAGAAACTACATGCAGAGAAGAGAGAAGCGATTCTGGCCAAAGTAAACGTTTCTGCTCAAGATGAGTTATCATATTTTTTTTCAAGCACAGATCTTCCTTTGAACGAGCTTGCAACCAAGGTTTACGATTTTGTTGTTGCTAGTTGGAAGCTGAACGCAGAATTCAACGAGTTTTACAAGGAGGTAGTAGAAACTTTGAAAGAAAATTCGGAAATTAACGTCGAACGATTCTTGATTAACTTGTTTTTTCAAACATATGCTTACATTGGCTCAAGATCTATATATTCAGTCGTCAGTATTCTTTCCAGGGATAAGAAGAAATTGAAGTACTTGAGTGGTGTTGCCATTGAATATGGTGCTGAAGAGCCCAGGCTTGATGATTTGGATCTTTCTGAAGAACAAATAGCGTCTAGACAGAATTGGATAGTTGAAGCTATTTTCAGAATCTGGGGACATCAGCCACAAGTTATTTTCTTGTTTTTGGAATATCTAATTGAGTTTGGCATCTTAGATCCAAAATACCTCATCACAAACTCAGTGGACATGAAAAACAACTTGATAATCAAAAACGTATCATGCATAGAATCTGTCAATAGAACTTTGGAAGTATTTTCCAAAGACGAAAAGTTTGAAAGCTTGATTTTGACCTTGTTTGAAGCAATTATAAGCAACCTAAACTCTATTTCACAGTCTTTGGAAGTCGAGAGCTCCGCTAAGATTTTGATCAAAAAAGATTTTATTGAAGCCGATGCGGCTACCGCCTCCACAGTTGATCTCCAGTGGCTCTTTTATGAGTATAAAGGCTTACTAAAGACCTATTTAAGAAAGTTTCTCAAGAATCATAACCCAGCATATCTTGATACGATCAAAGAACTATTCAGTGGGGTTGACAATGAGCCCGCTAAACAGGAGATGCTACTTTGGGTCAATGAGTTGGACTGATATGTTCATCCCATTGGTCTGCAATTATGTACTGTATGAAATCATTACTAATGGTTGTGTATAGGACTATCCTCAAGGAATACGAGAACGGTACGGCATCAAAATAGTAAATATATATCAATGAAAACAAGAAGCACAAATGAACCTCTTACGACCAACGATTAAAGGATAGTTGAAAATGACTGAATCCTTTGTAGACGACCAAACGTTGGCAATTGAGACAGACGATTTGGTTTATGAATTCAAATCAAGCAGGGTGGGTCTTGAAAAGATCAGCTTGAAGATCCCATGGGGATCTACTAATTTACTAGTTGGGCCGAATGGAGCTGGAAAATCTACATTATTGAGGATTTTGGCAGGCAAGACCTTGGTTAAGAAGGGGAAGTTGAAGCTCGGTGGTTTCGATCCTTTTGAATTTTCTCCTGATAGACATGCACAGCACAATTCTGATATAAACAACTACGTTACGTACTTGGGTACGGAATGGGCTGCTAATTCTGTGGTCAAAGGAGATATCGAAGTTCTGCTACTCATTTCCTCTGTGGGAGGGGACACATATAGCGAAAGAAGGGACAGGCTCATTGATATACTCGACATTGACCCAGAATGGACCATGACTAAAATCTCCGATGGTGAAAGAAGAAGAGTTCAGATATGCATGGGGTTGATCAAGCCCTGGAGGTTGTTGCTACTTGATGAAGTGACTATAGACTTGGACGTTATTGTCAGACTGAGATTGCTTGGATTTTTGAAAGAGGAATGTGCCAA
This sequence comes from Priceomyces haplophilus, assembly GCA_001599895.1. Classification (NCBI taxonomy): domain Eukaryota; kingdom Fungi; phylum Ascomycota; class Pichiomycetes; order Serinales; family Debaryomycetaceae; genus Priceomyces; species Priceomyces haplophilus. The sequence continues at coordinate 819,025 of BCIF01000002.1, read as the reverse complement.
AAGAAACTGCTGTGTCGTTTATGCTACACACATCTTTGATGGCTTAGGAAAGAGCTGGTGCGATCGGATCATTCATTTGAGTGCTGGAAGAAAAGTAGACGACGTTTCCACTGAAAACGTCTCGTTTGTTTATGACAAAGAGCGTAAGGTTTCCACGGACGACATACATTCCATCAAAGTCCCTCTCGTCGAATCCCTACACCCATTGGCTTTGCACTGGCTAGGGGAAGACCTAACAAAGAGAGGCACTAGAGAAGAGGAGAGAAAGTCTTCGTACGCCCTGAAATAGGACGCTTATATAGTATCAACTATCATATGATGTCTTATAAAAAATGGCTATATGCTAGAATTACAAAATAACTATTTAACACGAATTATCAAATAGAAACGAACATTACTCTCGTGTTGGTCGTCGTAGTACATTCGCTGTTGTTTATTAGCTCAAGATTATAGTGTGCTGGTAATGTAATGCTCTCTTCCTTTATCATGCACCCACTGGTGTACCTCCCCAAAGTCAAGCAGACAGTTACTCCTGAGAAAACTGTCTTTCCAACTTCATGAACTCTAGCAACTCTCTTGACTTCTGCAAGTTCTGTTGTAGGAGCCAGTTTTCGTATTTGAGCTCGATCTTCTTGCTATCGTCCATACTTTCAATGCTAATGAGCTTCTTGTGATTGGGGTCTTGGTTTGTGGCCATCTTTCGCCTGTTGGATTGTCTTAGAGTGCTGATTGGTGACTCTGGGCTTCTTTTGATGTTCTTGTTGTTGTTATTCTCTGCCCCTTTACTTTGCTTGAGCGTGTCACTAGAAGCTATGTTGGCCCCATTGCTGTCATCAAGAACTGTTTGTGTTCCCCCTTTTTGCACCGATGCTTCTAGGGACCCCGTTTCTATCGAGTTCTCCTTCGATATAGCTTCCTCCGTCATAGTGAACCAGATATTAAAGTGGCAGTCTGCTAGTAATCATTTCTAGCGGTATTGTTTACCTCTACTCATTGAACCGCCAAATATGCAGGTCCTCTATCAACCGAAAAAAAAAAGTAACGATTTTGCATCAACATGACTACAGGCTTGGTTTTGAGCAGATGAAACATTTGAGTCTCTCTCTCTCTGCGATAAGCTGGGCGTAATCTCGCGTCACGAATGGTAAGCCACAGAAGCTGTGGTTGAAGATGTTCAAAACTGATTAGTAAGTGGTTGTACTACTTTTGCCTATTTTCGCAAATCTTATGCTAAATACTGAACGTGTACCTAATACAGTAAGAACAAACAAGATAAAACCAAGAAAGGGAGGAAGTCACAAAGTTGTGGGCTCAAGAAATGTCAATGAAGTAACCTCCAGCACCTTTGACTTCCCTTTGAAGATGAGTGCAAAGAACAACTTATGCTTAGCACCCGAAAGGCTATGGTGAGCAATCAATTCGTGAGAGATTACCATGTAGATGGTGGTATAAAGCGTTGGAATTGCTTGTTAATTTCGAGCTCTCAGCTGGGGACAATTCCTAGGCTACGAAAAGTGGAAGAACAAGTTACTTCCTCGAGGAATCTGTTATAGAGCCCTAGGACATGGCTGCAAAAAACGACGATGAGCCTACGGAAGCATTGGCCGCATCCACAGTGCACGGAAAAGCCAGACACACCCCCTTTCATGTTTCCTGTTTCCCTGAAGAGTCACACGAAACTTGGAGCCGACGTCTTGGAGTTTTCTATCCCTTGAAAACACCAATAACTATATATGACGACACTCGAAACGCTAGCAACGACATCGATTGTGCGTCGGGCCTGGGAGATTTTGATTTCCAAAAATGGTTTCCAAGCACTTTCAAAAGGTACTATCTCCCGATACGACCGGTGCTCGCTCCCCTACACGAAGTTCCAAACATCGTTAGGGTAGATTGACAAGGTGAAAGTCGAGATCTTCACGCGCAAAGGGAATCTCTTATCAACCTGGAAGTCAAAACTTTGCATCATCAGACGAGAAAGCTGGTCAAGTGAATACCAGCTAACTGGCCTCGGAAACGCTATATCCGACTCGTAGAGTGTTCAATTGCCAGTTCATAACTAGTACTCAAGCCATTGACCATGTGCGTGCGAGACCCGGTTTCGAAATTTTTTCATGCCGACGATTTTTCAATGGTTGAAATGTTATACACTGAAATATTTTTTGTGAAAGAACAACCTTACATAGTATTTTATTGAGAAATGTCTAACGAAAGAACCTTCATTGCCATCAAGCCAGATGGTGTCCAAAGAGGATTGATCTCATCCATCTTGGGTAGATTTGAGAACAGAGGCTACAAGTTGGTCGGTATCAAGTTGGTCCAACCAACCGAGAGTTTGTTGAGAGAGCACTACGATGATTTGCAATCAAAGCCATTCTTCCCATCTCTTTTGTCCTACATGTTGTCCGGTCCTGTCTTGGCTACTGTTTGGGAGGGTAAGGATGTCGTCAAGCAAGGTAGAGCTATCTTGGGAGCTACCAACCCATTGAGCTCTGCTCCAGGTACCATCAGAGGTGACTTCGCCGTTGACATGGGTAGAAACGTTTGCCACGGTTCCGACTCTGTCGAGTCAGCCAACAAGGAAATCAACTTGTGGTTCAAGAAGGAAGAGTTGGTTGAGTACAAGCCAGCTTTGTTCTCTTGGATCTACGAGTAAGCGTCCAATGTCCGACGTTCACTTTTCCAGAGGTTTGGTTTAGATAAGATAATAAACATTAACATCTTCTGGTCCATATGTCTGTAGTTGTGTTTAGCTCTTTTCCCTAACGCAATCGCTAATAGCTGTCTTAGACTTTAATCGTTCACGTCTTTAAAGTCGTGTAGATACTTTACAATCAATATTTAAGATACAATCTATTTGAATATTTACCAAGAAAGATAGTGTGATCACGTTCTATATCGGAGGGATATTGTATAGTACTCGTTAGAAGTAGCAAACATACTAAAGGGTTTATTCGGCTCTGAATGGTGGTGGAACAATGCCGATTGAAGAAGATATATTCGATGTGCAAGACAACGTCGAGATGTTAGATGCAAACGAAGAAGAGGATGACATTGATGATCAAGATATGGAAGAGAATGGATACAACAACATAGGTGGTGCCGAGGATGACGACGACGACGACGAAGATGAAGAGGAGGAAGAGGAAGAGGAGGAGGAAGAAGAAGAAGAGGAGGAGGAAGAAGACGAAGATGAAGAAGAAGATGACGGAGTAGGAGACGCTGATGCCAACGAAAACAACGAAGAAGGCGATGATGGCGACGAAGACGAGGAAGGGGAAGAAGAAGGGGAAGAAGAAGACGAAGAGACAGCTGAAAGAAATGAAGACGAAGGAGATGAGGAAGAAGAAGACGGTGCCGGTGGAGACAACAACGACGACGACAACGAAAAGGACCAAGGCCTGCAGAACGACACATCTGAGAAAAAGGAAAACAAGAAAAGAAAGAAGCATCAAGCAGAAGGAGTTTCGAGTGGTGGAGCTGATGACGCGGATAATGTCGACGTTGATATGGAGGATGCCAATGGCAGTTCGAAAATAGAAAAAAACGGGGACGGTATTAGGACCAGTGAATCCCTGGAAACAATTGCAAAACGTATGAGAGATGAGCTTGAGGAAAACGACGAGGAGTCAGAAGAAAAAGCTGATGCAGATAGTCAGCCAGTCCACCAACCAAAACGATCCAGGGAAGAAATAATATCGAAAGCAAAACATCTGTCTGACTTTGATATAATCCCCTCGGTAGCCATTCCTTACACTTCACAGTGCCATACAATTGCATTCAGCTATGGCCCCAAATGGATACTCACTGGCGGTGAAGATGGGTTCATCAGAAAATATGACTTTATAGCATCAGTGGAAGGCAAATCCCCTTTAACAATGGCACAGAAGCACAATCTCGTGGACTCTATAACAAAGGCTGGTGTGATATCATCGTACTGGGAAAATGAGCAGCCATTATCCCGAAAGCAAGTAATGAAAGAGCATCCAAAAATCAAAGTAAGTGATTTTACTAGTGGAGGAGTAAGCTACGAGCCAAAAATCAATCCAGTGTACTCTTTGGACGTCGATCGTAATGGCTACTGGTGTCTATCTGGTGTATTATCAGGGGGGATATCTTTATATACCATGAGGTATAATGAAGGGAATATTCATCATTATTTTAAACATGACAATAGAAGCACCTCCAATTCTCGAGGTCACAGTGACGCAGTTTCTGTATTGAAGTTAAACAGTTCACAGGATCGATTTCTTTCCGGTTCATGGGATAAGACCATAAGAGAATGGGATCTCAATACGGGAAAATGTACTAATTTATTCAGTGGGAGTTCAGGACAAATATCAAGCATAGAATATAGACCACTAGGGTTAACAGACTTGTCTATATCGACAATTAATGAAGGTTCTACTGCCAACGATGACAAGGAACCCACGGAAAACAAAAGTGACATAGATTCTTTATTTGGCGACAGTGAAAATGAAGCTGAAAATGACAATGACGAACAAAAGAATTTGGAGAGTAAGGAAAAGGCTCCCTCAAAACCACAAACTGATCCATCCAAGATATCGAACCAGTCATACAGCAATGATAATGTATTCCTAAGTTCAAGTATTGATGGTACCATCAAAATTTGGGACTCACGTACGCATGATCCTGTGTTGCAATTGGGAATATCTCAAGGTACTCCACCTTGGTGTATGTCTGCAAAGTGGTCCAATTGCGGTGAGTTCATCTATGCTGGAAGAAGAAACAGTACGGTGGAAGAATTCTCAATAAAAAAGCCGCATGCAAGATCATCAGTCGGGCGTAACAAAGAGACAATGATTCCCAACGTCTCTAAACTTTTACAATTCCCCAAAATTTCCGGTCCTGTTAGTGCAATTTCAACGATGCCCAATAGTGATTATCTTCTTTGTGGATCAAACGATAACATAAGGTTGTACAACTTGAAACTTTATAGTGATTTTTCCAACGGATCTACAAGTAACGTCAAAAAGCCAGCAACTCCATTTACAATCATACCTGGTCATCATGGAGGGATTTTGAGCTCTCTTCATGTTGATGAAACAGGTAGGTTCATGGTAAGTGCTAGCGGAAACAGGGGATGGGGCCGTTCGACTTACACCGATACAGTGTTGATATATGAGATTGAGTAAGTGGAGTAATCTATAGAACTGAACTCATAACTTAAAATAAATAATACACATGCAATTTTGTTTCACAAGTTTTTTTTTTCTTGAAAATAATGTCCCATTATTGATTTTGCTGAACATAATATGGAAAAAGAAGTGAAAAGTTGCTCAAATGGGGTTATAGATTGCGTCTCTCATATTTCCTAGACCGACTTGACCAATCCCATTATGAGCAACCAGTCCTTTCAAGGAACTAAAAACATTATTTAGAAAACTTCCCGTTTCATAAACAAATACATCAGCCGCCTTTGTTAGCCCTATCAGGATTGTTCGTAAAGAATCGCTACTCATTAAAACAGAACTTATTTCGTTGCATGACTTCCCAAAAATCTTTGCAACATTATAACTTTGCTCATTTCTTGATAAAACAAAGTGAACTAAAAATCCCACGAGACCAACGGTAAAGCTTATTTTATACATATAGTTGAAAGTGAAAATCTTCTTGGAGCTAAACACCTTCTTGTTCTTGTCATCAATAGAACCAGACTTAGAAAGATCACGAAGTTTCTTGAACAACACCGATGATGTGCGGACAATTTTGGTGTTGATCGAAGACGAGCTCGAGGCCAAACTTGATATCGATGAGGCTAGCAGATTAAACTGTGTTGAGTTTCCTTCAGTAGTCAACGAGCTTGCCAATGCATCTTGCTGCTCCAAAATTTTATTACGATGTGCAACACTGTAAGCGTTATATTTGGAGATCTCATTCGCTTGACATTCAATCACCCCTGTCAAACAACAATTCGAATTACCAGATCCACTCGAAACTAAAGCATTGAATACCTCATTCTTGTGAAATCTGTCGGAATACAAATCCGAGGTAGTTACCAAAACAGATGTTTGATTGTACTCCTTAAACAAGATATTGAAGGTACGTTCTGAATTCAAAGTTTGATCAACAGGGTATAGTTCAATCAACGACTTGGCTTTGTTTAAAATCTTGATTAGATCGGAATCACTCAAATTTTCAAAGAGCCCAGATGGAGAGATTAAAGAATGTAACAAATCTTGATCAACATTGTCAAATTCTTGATGACCCTCAAGCGGAAGCCCCAATTTGAAGAATATGTCATCTTTGAAATAAATCAAAAATGCTGCATAAATGTAGATATCCACTAAAATAGTATTGTAGCCCAAGAAAAAATCCCAAATCAATAAGACTTGATGCACATTGCCTATATCATGACTAAATATTGTCAAAATTGAAGACAACCCTTGAAAGAAAGTGTAGTCATAGTCCATGCCATTTGTTAAAATATACGAGTTGCTAGTCTGTTTGATAAGTTCAAACAACGTAGGATCCCCAACTTCTATTATAGCGGGAATCAATTTAAGATGATTTACAGAAAGGTTTATGTCTGGTATCATGAAATCTCTCAAATGGAATAATGTTAATTTTTCAAGGATTTTGAATGCCAATGTCTCCTCATGAGAGGTCAACTTGCCATCTGGGCGTAAACAAACTATTAGTACTATGCTTGCAACATCATGATACCCCTGGTAATAGTTTAACGACGGGTGTTTCCTGAGAATTTTAACAATCAAATTAGTTAGTGCTTTTTTTAAGTTGCTCACATCTGACTTCGAGTAAATGTTGGCAAACGAGTCGCTCTGACTTTGATTCTGGTAAGACTGCAAATGTACCCACATCATATAAGACCTTTGTATGTCCAACAATACTTGATCCTCATCTTTGTGAGGAGCCATGTCTAACGAATCCAATAAGAGGGACGCAGTGCCATCGTCGAGCTTCAGCGATTTCCCTGTGCTCTCTCCGTCATTGACCGTATCAAACCCTAGTAGAAGTGGCCATATTTCTCGTCTGAGCTCATTACCTATCAATCCTTCAGAAGACCTCAGATATTCGATCAAAACATCATCTTGTCCGTTGTTGATGGCTTCCCTCAACGCTTTTGCCTTTAAGCTTTTCACGGCTTCATTTAAAGGTTGCTCTTCGCTGTTATACAAAGACTTCCCCAATTTATCAACATCCATTGACACCCAGTCCGGGTGCTGCAGTTGTGTGAAACTTCCTACACTTTCAATACTCGGCCGGTGTGAATCGCCTGTGCTATTCCCTGACACTGTCATCTGTGATGAGGGGGCTTCTAGCTCACGTAATTTGATTAAGATTTCGTTGAATTTATCGCAAAGTCAACCCTAGGTTTTATTTTCTCTCAATCTACTTTTCCCTTTTCACTTTCATTCAACTTTTCACTTATCGCTATATACTTTTATATAATTCCTTATCATCTTTTGTAAACTCAACTCATAGGAAATCAAATCCTTTTCGACTTTGTGTAAGAAATACTCGTTCTGGTTATATGCCGTACATGAATTATATGGATCGCTGTTTAAGAAGAGAAATCCGAGAATAGTCTGAGAACTGAAAAGTCAACCAGTGAGAGAGATCCTTTGTAAGGAAAATGGCCGCAACTATCAATAGCTTATCCAACGTTGGAAATGGGGAAGTGAAAGTGACTTGGGAAGATGGGAAGTCTGCTAAATTCCATAACGTCTGGCTTCGTGACAACTGCCGTTGCAGTGAGTGCTACTTTGGGATCACCAAGCAGAGACTTTTCAACTCTGCAACAATTTCTGATGATATCAATGCTAAACAGATCTCGAAAGAAGGCTCAAAAGTTTCAATCGTGTGGAGCCAAGATGATCACCAGAGCTCTTACGAAGGGGATTGGCTCCGGTTACATGCTTACAATCCGAGACTTGTTCCGTTAGAGGCCAAGGTAAGAGGAGAGCATGAATTGTTGAAGAGGTCCTATTGGAACGTTTCACAAATTGAGAACAGTCTCCCCAAGGTTGACTACAACGAAATAATTGCGGCCGATGCTAGCAATCCGGGTGCAATTGCTGACTGGTGTTTGAAAACATGGAAATTTGGCTTTACTTTAGTCGATAATGTTCCAGTGACTCCAGAAGCGACCGAGAAGCTTGTCGAAAAGATAACATACATAAGACCAACCCATTACGGTGGCTTCTGGGACTTCACGAGCGACTTGTCCAAAAACGATACTGCTTATACCAATTTGGATATATCGGCCCATACTGATGGTACTTATTGGTCTGACACACCCGGTTTACAGTTATTCCACTTACTTTTCCACGACGGAACTGGAGGTACTACGTCCTTGGTAGACGCATTTTATTGTGCCCTGATTTTGAAGGAAAAATACCCCCAAGATTATGAACTTTTGACCAAAATACCTGTTCCTGCTCATTCGGCTGGAGAGGAAGATGTTGCAATCCAACCGGATATTCCTCAACCAATTCTCAAGTTGGACAACGAAGGAAACCTTATACAGGTGCGCTGGAATCGTTCGGATAGGTCCACTATGGATAATTGGAAAGATCCAGAAGACGTCGTTAAATTTTATAGAGCGATCAAGAATTGGTACAATATCATAAGCGACGAAAAAAACGAGTTCTTCTATCAGATGAAACCTGGCCAAGCTCTCATTTTTGATAACTGGAGATGTTTCCACTCCAGAACTGAGTTCACAGGCAAAAGAAGACTCTGTGGGGCATACTTGAACAGGGATGATTTTGTTTCAAGACTCAAGTTGCTAAATATCGGTAGAGAGGCAGTGCTTGATTCTCTTTGAACATACCACTGTTTTATGAAAGAAAAAATAAATCGTATAATTACACCTTTATGTATCCTATGTCAAAAAAAAAATTACAACTGCACATCATTTAATCGAAAATGGGTTGTCCATCCCAGTCGTAGGGATCGTTGAACCTCAAGTGTTTATCTAACTTCGCAATTTCTTCCAAGTCTTCCTTTGACAAGTCAAAGTCATTGACTTCCAAGTTGGACTTTAATCTAGCAGGATTGTTGGACTTTGGAATAACTGCAATCTTTCTTTGAGTAGCCCACCTAAGCAAAACCTGGGCAGGTGACTTTTTGTGCTTGTCAGCAATTGCCTTGATGGTTTCATGCTCAAACAATGGAGCAGTAGTCGACGCAGTCTTGTGATCCAACTCCAAAAAGGATTGTGGCCCAAACGAGGAATATGCAGTGATGGCTATGCCTTGATCCTGGACCCATTTGACCAATCTCTTTTGTTGTAAGTAAGGATGGTGCTCGATTTGGAGAGCAGCAGGTTTGATCAGAGCACCTCTCAAAAGGTCAACGATCAAAGCACCCGTGAAGTTAGAGAGTCCTATAGATCTAGTGTAGCCCTTTTTGACTTCTTCTTCCAACGCTTTCCAGGTATCCAACAATGGTACGTTTTCGTACTGGAAGGAACCATCGCTGGAACCAGTGTACAATTGAGCTGGATATCTTTCTTCGAACGGAACGAACTTGAAGGCGACCGGGAAGTGAATCAAGAACAAGTCCACGTACTCCAACTGCAAATCAGACAACACTTTTTGCAAAGCTGGTCCAACATTCTTTGGATGGTGGTACGAGTTCCACAACTTGGACGTGATGAATAAATCCTCCCTCTTCACAATTCCCTCGTCAAGCGCCCTCTTGAGGCCCTCGCCAACTTCCTTGTCATTACCATAGTCCATTGCAAGATCAAACAACCTGTAGCCAACTTTGATAGCATTGTAAACTTGATCTGCAGCTACCTTGGTGTCCAACTTCCAGACCCCCAAGCCAACTGCGGGCATATCGTATCCTGAGTTTAATTTGATTGACATTTCGTATTCAATTGTAAGTAGTGAGGAAGTCTTCAGTCTACTCGGAAAGCGTCCAAAGAAACGTCTTTATATAGGTTTCGGGACAATTAATGGCACATCGGACTTTCCCCAGAACGCCCGACCTGTAAAGGGCGAGAGTCGAGGTCATATGCAGTCGCCACACTTTTTTTCTCCCCTTTTGGTTAGAAGTCTTTGTGTGGTTCTAACACAGAGGTGACAAAGAGACACAGATGGGGGGGTAGTAGTCGAGGTGGTGGTGCGTCGAGGTGTCGGGCGTGGTCGCCCCGAGAATCGGGGGCAGGAATCGACGGTTCCACGGACATGTCTTGATACCATATAACCGGGATGGGATCGCAGGTTACCGAGTCATTGAAAGATGGTTCCGTAGGTTTGTTCGTGGCAGAGTAGAGAGACTTTGGGGTTGCACTTTGGGGTTGCACCACGGATGGGAATGCGTCAGGCTCGATATCGGGAGCCCTTACGTGAGAACGCCTCGCAATTGGCCGTTTGCGAGCTGTGCGTATATCTTTTTCCGAGTTGACGGGGAGGGTGACGGCTTAGGTTGCATACTCCAGGTGGGGGGGTGGTGGTGGGGGCATTGTTGAGCCATCTCGGGGACAGGTCCGCTCCATTATCACGTGACACGCGCGTGGCGCTGGGGCCCGACGACATTCAGACGACACAAGCTGCGACACTAAGACGATTGCAAAACGTACCAGATTTGGGTGTATTGTAAACATCACTGGTGCATCGTAATCTCTGTTAAAGTCACATCTACGAGTACAAGAGGACTTCCAGAGAACCACAAGCAGACTTCAGTTTGTGAGAGTTCCGGCAAACATGAGTTCCATCCCGCTATATTTGAAAATCAAAGGTACCGAAAGCCCTCGTGGCGTACCTGCTGTGTTCAACGTTGTTTCGCAGCTGACCATCGAGTTTGAAGGAAAACGGTACGAGTTCGCCAGCACCTTCGTGGAGGCCGACAAGCGAGAGAGATACCGCGAGCTCATTGATGTTCCGCAAGGTGGATCATCATGCTTTATTTTCATGGGGCCAACGGGAGCGGGTAAAACTACCACCATGCACCAGGTCGCTCACCTCAAGATCGCGAGCTTGCAACAGCAGCGAGTAGAGACCCAGTTTGCTGCGTTCGAAGTGAGCGAGAACAAGCATATCGTTGACTTGCTTGGAAAAGGGCCGGAGACGAAAAAGGAGTATTTGAGCACAATTCCCATAGAACTGCAAATGAAAAAGGAGCGGTTGACCAGCGAAAAGGGAGCCGTGTTGCTTGACGCCGTATTCGACAAGAGAAAGACCCTGAGAACCTCCTTCAACGAAAACTCAAGTAGATCTTGTTTGATCTTGACGTTTTTCTACAAAGACACAAAGGTTACCTACATTGATTTGATTGGCAACGAAAGGTTTCACAAGTCTCTCCCAACGTCTAATGTATTTGCTAATCTCAGCATGTCCTCCATCACACAGATGCTTACCAAGAAAGATCTTGGAGGCCGCTCCTCCAATCTCATCACCAACTTGATATTCAAGGCGGAAAGCAAGGGACCGAAAAACATCGGTATAGTTCTTAACTTGGATCCTCATGGTGACGCTGCTTTGGTCAAGTCGACTTTGAACAACATCGCAGATCTAGTCCGGAGCTTCAGGTTCAATGGGGCGTTAGAAATCTCCAGGGCAACCACCGCACCAACGGGCTTACCCCATTACGCAATGCCCACGGCCTCTTCTTTGAGCCCGTCTAGAGTCTCTGAGAGCCCGAGGAAGTGGAGAGCTCACATGCCCAATCTCAGGCCCAAGTCATTGAGAAATACCCACGAGTTCACAATAAGGTCTCCCGTAAGACTATCACCAATGGGAAAGGCTCAAAAGGCGAGAAGCCTTTCACCAGAGCGTATTTCCAGCAGCTCTAGCCGGAAGCTCGCCAGCTCGTCTCCGATGCGGAGGAATATGGAAAATTCCCACCAAATAGAACAACTACAAATAGTTAGCTTGAAAAACAAAGTCGACGACTTGGAATCAGAGAATTCTTTGTTGAAGGACGAACAAAGAGAGTTGATCCATCAACTAAAGGAGTCTAACAAAGTTACTAACAAAGTTACAAACGCAGAACTCACAATGGTGGAGTGTGATGCTAAATTGGAACTTGTCACAGTGCAGGCAGAGTTGACTGAGCTCCGGAAGAGACAGACGGCACATGATAAAGTGTTGGAAGAGAAGCAAACTCTTGGTAAAGCAGTTGAAAACCTCCAGCATGAGTTATCACAGCTGAAGACGATCGAGAGCTCTTATTCTGAACAAGTAGAGAGTTTAACGAGTGCAATCAAGAAGTTAACAGATGAAAATATCGAGCTCAAGAACACCATCACTTCCATTTCAAAAGATCTTGAGCAAAGAAAAGAGCTCGAGGTCAAATTTATAGACCTTGAACACGAGCTTCATGAATTTAAGGAGGCTAAAGGTAGCGTTGACTCACAAGTTGCCGATATGAAAGAATCTTTAGGAAAGCTAAAAGATGAAAACCTGAGCCTCAAAAAAGAACTAACTGTCGAATCTGTTTCGAAAAAAGAACTTCAAACAGAGATTGGCGGTTACCAAGTTGAGCTAGACAAGTCGAAGAAGCTTGAAAGTTCATTGGGTGATCAAATAAAAGCTCTCGAGGAAACTGTCGATGAATTGAGTAACCGAAATCAAACATTGCAGCTGGAACTGATTAAGGCAAAAGAGTTGGACGATGTTCGTAGGGAGCAATTGAAAATCAAGATTGAAGGACTTCAACTGGAGTTCAGCCAACTAAAGAACATCAAACACTCTTTAGACTCACGCCTCAAAGACTTCAAGCAAACACTCAACAGTTTGAATATGGAGAATCGGAGTCTCAAACAATTGGTAGAAGAAAAGAACAGGGATATTGAACAACACACAGATTTGGAGAAACAACTCGCAGCTAGTAAAGAAAAGCTAGAGATGAAAGATATCAAACTAGCTAGCTCTGAAGCGTCATCAAAGTCACTACAATTAGAGAATGATAGTTTGACCAAACAAGTTTCTGATTTCAAGTCCGAAACCGAAAGGCTCAAGACAGTTATAGATGCCAAGGACAAAAAGATACAAGAGCTCGAGGCTAGACATGTGTCGAGCAGGACTCCAAGGAAACAACAGTCTCCCATGAGGTTCAAGATCCATGAAGACAGCTCAATTAGAAAACTGGTGGCAGAAGAACCAAGCATATTTGAAAATTTCATATTCAGTAGCCCGGTTACTATGACTCCCATGAGAATAATGCCCCAGTCTCCGGTGGCTAGGAACGTCTTGACTCCATCCAAAAGAACAGATCAAAATTCGAACAAACTCCTTTCTAGCGATCAGAAACTGAAAAGAAGAGCCCCGCCTCACGAATCGATCCACAAGATACCCAAAATCAAGACATTCATCCCCGGTATTTAATTCCTTCGCAATCCAAAGTTGAGCACAACCTAATAACAACCTAATAATTTTTATTTTTACTCATAGCTGTATAATTATGTATTTTTTACTTACTTCTTTAATCTACTTGATCCTTGTCAACCACATTGCTCTTTTTTCTTTCTTTTACCAATTTGTTCAGCTGTTTCCGTAATATACATCAGACAAGATTCGTCAAACATCCGTTCTACACAGTTCTTCTATCGGTCATGTACCTGGCAATCAGCCCGATACCAGAAACTTCAACAGTCTTTTCGAACCAGTTCAACAAAAGCCCGCCTTGTTTCGCACCGTAGCTGGTTCCTAGCGTCTTGTACAAGTACTTGATCAACGTCTCCTGTTGCGTCGAGTCAAGCTTCTTCACGAACCCGGACAAATCGTTCAAGCTGTGGTTGTTCTTGACGGAACACAAGACCTCGAAGACGGTCTCCGCGTGTAGGTCCTTCGTCTGTTCCGACGCGACGTAGGGCGGGTTGTCCAACGACAACGTCAATGCCTCCAAGAACTGGCCCAGGGACAACGCTGACCTGATTTGTTTCGCAAGGTTGACGATGTGTTCGTGCGACGTAGACGGTAAGTCGGGCACCAATTCCTCCTTGGACATGTGGGTTTCCGGCTCCAAAGCGTCGATATCTATTCTTCTCCAGTCCTCCATCTTGTTTGGCTCCAAAGCTTCCTCGTGATCTGGAACTTGTATATCCTTACAGCGGTGCTCAGTGTTCGTTTATTAGGAGATAAACCGGCGGAAGCTTTCGCACTTTGTGTCACTTAGCCTCGGCCGGCTACCAGCGATACTAGTCTACACACAGCGGTACATGAATCGGTTCTATAACTATGCAGAGGGGGGTTTTGGCCGGAGGAGAGAATGTCGTACATGGCCAGGGCGGCCTGGAGCCATGCTACCAGGACAAAAGCGTCGAAAAAGCGCCTGAAAAGCGCCTGAAAAGCGTCGGAAAAGCGTCGGAAAAGCGCCTGGAAAGCTGGCACTCCCAGTGTAAGCCGTAGAACGACCCGTGCAAAGCACCATTCGAGTGGCCGTGGCAATGGCCCCATCCGCAGCGGATTGCGCTCCAAACACGCTCGGTTCATGCAAAGACACCTTCTACGGGAGCTTTCCCACGACGAGTCCGCTCGCTAGTCTGCTTCGGACTCGTATTCGTCAATGAAGGAGAGAACCTTGTCTCTGAGCTCCTGCGTGTCCACCACGATGACCACGAGTCCGTCGCTCCCCACCTCGTACTTGATGTGGCCCTCGTTGGGTATTGCGACCGTCTCGTCGAAGTCATCGAAGAACTTGTTTACGTGGTCCATACTCTGCACGCTGTCCACGAATCTCTCCTGCAAGTCTCCCTCCGGGTGCGTCGGGCCGTTGACCACCACCACCACCCGGAGCGGGTGCTCGAGCTGCTCGAGCTGCTCGTCCTCCGCGCTCAACGCAGAAGGAATGTCTTCTTGGTCTGGCATGAGTCCAAGACACCAAACCTTGTAGTTGGCCTGAAAGTGTGCAAAAAAAACGTCTGTGCAGCCTGTCTTCGCTGCTGTTACCGAGCACGCTTCTAATCCGCAAGACACAAGGAAAGCACCTGAAACACGCGTGCAAAAAGGCTCAGTAGGTCGGTTCCGGGTGTAGTAGTTAAACTTGAAATTGAAATTTTTTTTTTTTTCCACTTTTCCTTTCTTTTTTTGCAGTTTACGACATCGCTACAGACATCTACAGATTGACTAGATAACGAGCAGCACAAGTTTACTACACACATTGAGATGGAAACACAAACACGGCGTGCTCAGGATTACACCTGGCGGCCGTTGCAGGGCTCCGCGGGCCTAGGCAGACCATTCCTTGAACAAGTTGATCAAGCCTCTGGTGGACGGATCGTGGGTTTTGACCGGAGACTTGTCGTCCAACTCCTTGCCAATGACCTTGGCCAAGACCTTGCCCAATTCAACGCCCCATTGGTCGAAGGAGTTGATGTTCCAGATGGCACCTTCGACGAACGTGAGGTGCTCGTAGTACGCGATCAACGCACCAAGGTTGGCGGGGGTTATTTGTTCAGCCAAGATGGAGGTGGTGGGTCTGTTACCCGTGAACACCTTGTGAGGAACCAAACCGCCCGTGGCACCTTCCCGTTTGACCTCTTCTTCGCTCTTGCCCACCATGAGGGCCTCGGCCTGGGCAAAGAAGTTGGAGGCCAACATCTTTTGGTGCAAGTTGTTTTCAATGGGGTTGTGAGATCTTGCAGCCAAAATGAAGTCGGTGGGGATCAACTTGGTGCCCTGGTGAACGAGCTGGAAGAACGAGTGCTGGGCGTTCGTGGCGGGCTCGCCGAACAAAATGGGTCCTGTTTGGTAGTTGGTGAACACGTTACCTCTGGTGACAGACTTGCCGTTAGATTCCATGGATAACTGTTGCAAGTAGGCGGGGAACCGATGCAAGTATTGATCGAAGGGGGCCACCAAGTGGGTCTGGGCACCGTGGAAGTTGGTGTACCACACTGAGAGCAAGGCACCAAGCACCGGGATGTTTTCCTCCAATGGCGTCTCGACAAAGTGCTTATCGACGGCTTCGGCACCTTTCAAGAAACTGTTGAAGTTTTCGAAACCGATGTAGATGGCCACCGACAAGCCGATGGCAGACCACACGGAGTAACGGCCCCCGACCCAGCTCTCGAAACCAAACATGTTTTTGGTGTCGATACCAAACTTGGCCACCTCGCTCGCGTTGGTCGACAACGCAGCGAAATGTTTAGCGATGTGCTTGTCGTCCTGGGCTGTCTGCAAGAACCAATTCTTGGCGGAGTTCGCGTTCGTGGTGGTTTCTGCCGTAGTGAACGTCTTGGAAGCAACCAAGAACAAGGTGGTCTCCGGGTTCAAGTTTTTAAGGGTTTCAGCAATGTGGGTACCGTCGATGTTGGAAACAAAGTGCACGTGCAAGCCCGGCTGGGCGTACGCCTTCAATGCCTCGGTCACCATCACCGGACCCAAGTCTGAGCCGCCAATGCCAATGTTGACGACGTCGGTGATGGCCTTGCCGGTGTAGCCCGTCCACTTTCCCGATCTGATGTCGTCGGAAAACTCCTTCATGTGCTGCAAAACCTCGTCCACCTCGTGTGCGGTGTTGCTGCCGTCGACCGCCATCGTCTTCAAGGCCCTGTTACGCAACGCGACGTGGTACACCGCCCGGTCCTCGGTGGAGTTGATGTGGGCGCCGTTGAACATCTCGTCTCGCAAGTGCTCCACCTTGGCCTCCCTGGCCAACTGGAGCAACGCCTGCAAGATCTCGTCGTCGGCCAAGTTCTTGGAGAAGTCGAAGAGGATCTTGGACCCGTCGTAGTTGGCGAACGTCTTGGCCCATTTCTGGAATCTCTGGGGGTCTGATGCGAACTCGTCCGCCACCTTGAGGGCCTTGCCCTTCTGCTGGTACAAGGCTTGCAACGCCTTCCACGCCGGCAAGTCGGTGGCGAGCGTAAAGTCTGAGTAGCGTGACATGTTTCGGATACTGGTAGTCGCTGTTTCAATCGGTTGGCGTCTGTTTGCAACGTGTAATCCCGAGTCTGGAGTGTGGGTTTTAAATGGTGAGAAACCGGGGCGGTCGTGCGCGGCCGGATCCAACATAATCCATTGCTAATATTTAATAATCGGCACAATTGCAGGCCCGGCAATAGCGAGCGACGGCGTGGCCGGCGGGGGCCGGCGGGGCCCCTGGCCGGGCTCAATGGGGACAGCCTGCCCGGGGCCGTCTCGAAGGGGCCTTTGGTGCCTTTTCCGGGAGCCTTTGGCCAGGTTTGGCGCCGGTTTGGCAGCCTCTCCCCCAGCGATGCGGTGCCTCCCCCAAGCGATGCGGTGCTCCCGCCGCGACGGCGCCCCGGGTTTAGCGGCGAATAGCGGTGGGTACCGGCACTGCTCTAGCGGGCCCCGCTGCTGCTAGGGAGCGCCGCGCGCAAAGCCTGCACAGGCCCGCCGGTGTCCAACAAATGCGCGCTGGACGGGGCGACGCAGAGAAAACGTGCGGGGCACGCCCCACCCGACGACAGGCTGTCACAGCCGTCCCGTTTGACTCGGCATGCAGAGGGGCTGCACCGCCGGGAGGGAGGTAGCGAGGGAGGGAAGACAAGCGCGAGCCGTTGATGCTGACGCAGACGCTTTCAAGCGTAGAAGCAGCGTAGAAACGTAGAGACAGCGTAGAGGGCTTCTTTCCTTTCGGGCTTCTTTCCTTTCGGGCTTCTTTCCTTTCTGGCTTCTTTCCTTTCTGGCTTTCTACGGAACCTTGGCCCCCGTAGCCGTAGAAAGATCGAACGTGCCAATCAAAATCAAAACCTGGCCGGGTAATGTTTCACGTGCCACATTGCTTCGCTAGATCACGTGATCGATCAATCGCTTCCTTGCTCGCACACCGCATCGCATTCCCGCCTGCATATAACCCGAAGATTCGATTTTCATCTCTTCATCTTTAACTGAGAAACGGCTGAGGAAAAGACAGGGACAGGGAGAGAAGTATCTACGCTGCCTAGCCCGTTCTTTTCTTTTTTTCCAGCACAACCCCCGAGATTGAACCCGCGTTAGCTAGTGTTACAGAACGAGAGTGCGATGAGCGGACTTGTCTCGAAATGGGCGGTTGACGAACAATTGGTGAGCAGGGCCAAACAGCAGGACCAAAAAGCATCCCAGAGCACCACATCGGCCGTTACGTACAAGAAATCGGAGCCCTTGGCGAGCAAATGGGCTGCGCCAGACGACAGCAGCACGAGCTCGGTGGCAGACGAGAGGTGCGTGCCCAAGGGCAAGAGTAAACGGGGTACGGGGCCCCAATTGCCCACGCCCCCCAGCAGTGCTGGGGCAGCGCCGGCAGAGCTGACGAAAAGAAGACCAGGGGCCAGAGATGGAGCCAATTCGCGAGGTGCAAGACACCACGACGACACTGGCGACGCCAATGGAAAGAAAGGCGGCAACAAGGATGCCAACGGGCGACAAAAGGACTCCAGAAACCGACCATCGGCCCCCACCGACAAACAACACCATAGGCGAGACAATTCCAGCAAAAAACACCCCAATGCCTCCCGCGACAAACCGCAGCAGGCCAGTCTTCCAGCCATGTCGAAGGCAGGGATGCTGCTTGCGTCAAGATTGGGCGTTTTGCCCCCTGTTGCCGGTGCTAAAGACACTGCCGGCTGCGAAGACGACTTTGTTTCTACCGACGAAGAGGTGACCGACGAGGACGAGGAAGAGGCGCCGGAAGAACACAAGGAAGAAGCGGCGCTCCCGCCAATGACGGACGCCGCAAAGTCGCTTGCTGCAAGACTAGGAATGGCGAGTCTAGACGATAAACCCAAGCCAAAGTCGACACCGCAGCCGAGGGGGAGCCGGCGAAACAACCCGAGCGCAGGTTCTGGCTCGGGTTCTGGCTCGGGTTCGGGACCAGCGCCACTCAGAAACCCCAAAGTAAGACGCAGCGGCTCCAAGCGTGCCAGCAGCTCGAGTCCCGGTGCCCGAGCCACGGCTGATGCCGAAAAGGAAGCCCGTCTCAAGGCGGAAGTGCAGCACATGTTCGACCAGCTTGGTGACTCCAGCCAGAGCTGGGCGGATTTGGAGGACGAGTGACGTGACGTGACGGGCGACGACTTACGGGAGCCCACGATATAGAGCTGACGAAACTGGACATGTATAGACTACGTACGCCACGGTTGTGAAGGAACAGACGGTAAACGCAACAGATGTAGAGCCAACGGGGCCCGCCGCTATGGCCAGAGCATAGTCTTCTGCGTCCACGAGCCACCGGAGCAAAGAGAACGGCGGTACTCGGTCTTATACGGCCGTCTTCCAAGGCCGTCTCTCCCAGCTGCTGCTGCGATGCTTCGATGCTTCGGCCCGGCACCGATAAAAACTAGCACGTGACGTGTCACATGCTCCATCTGCATCACGTGACTCTCGGCGGCGATGGGTCCCTTCAAATCATCTATGTGAGAAGGCGCTCCCACCACAACGAGCAACGACTTCAGCATGATGCTTTCACACATAGCGAGGTCTCGCGAGACGGCGGGGCGGGCGGTCGCCGGAGCAGTCGCTGGGGCCGTGCGGGCACGGCGGGCAGTGCGCTGCAGCGTGGCTACGAGAGGCGATGTTATGGGCCTGCGGGCCTCTCCAGATAACAGAAGATGCTATCACCCCAGAGATAAAGAACTTGAGAAACAAAAGTACGACGCCCTCCGGGCGCAATTCGTCAAGTCAGCCATCGAGAGAAACCCCGGTCTTCTCGCCTCCGGGCTGGTCCGGGTGAAACGAGGTTTGCCGTTCAGGACCATTTTGATGATTGTAGTGGGGACCAGCAGCTTGACTATGGCGGCGTACGTCTTGGTACAGGTTTGCAGCTGGAGCCGGCTCCCGGAGGGGAACGACAAGCGCCGTACGCTCTTCCTACCTCTCTGGATCAGTCCCAACTACTTTTCCCGCTCCAGATACAGTTTCCCCCACGGATTGAGGTACTTGGATGAGGACTACCATTTGCATCTATTGGGGGAAATGAAGGCATTGAACCCGAACCACGCCGTTTCCGACCGCGACAACTACATCCGTGTGCTCCGCAACGAGAGCATACAGTACAAGGTGCTCGAGCAGGTGTCGCTGAACGCCACGGCAAGAAGGCTCTTGGGGCTTCCCCTATCGTGCGTGGACTGCGACGACGACCATGACTTCCGGATCTGGGTCGAGGCCAAGTACCCGTCGGTTTCCGGGGTCAGGATCGAACTCGGGCCCTCGAGCACGTGCGGCGGCACGTGCCGCCGCCGGTGGAGTGCGCGCTGGTACATCAAGCCCATCGACGTCGCCGCGATGGCGCTGGATGCGCTTTCTCTGTGGGGCTTCTCGCCCGACACGCTCTGCACGTCCGAAGCGCTGCAGAAAACCCACGAGAGGGCCAGCGGGCGTGTGCACGAGGTGGGCGCGTCCAGCAGGCCGTACGCGGTGATGTTTTGCGGCGCTTTTTCCCTCAACGACACCAGAAGTGTTGCCGGCGGCGCCCTACGCTACGAGGGTTTCGTGGATTTCGACCATTTGTCGAACCACAGGGGCGTCAGGTTGACCCGCGTCGACCTCGTGGCCGCCGCCGGCGGCGAGCCGGGCCGCGTGACCAGGTACAAAATCTTGTGAACGTCGTAAAATGTATATAGCTGGATTATCGCCGGTATAGATAGCGGCCAAATTTTCAACGTAATCAGTAGATAAAGGAAAAACACACCTCGATGCTTTTGACTGCATAGACCAAATTAAACCAACGACAAAAAGGACATGGCGGGTGACTCGTCGACGAAGCGTAACTCAGGTAATGGCGGTGCCGAGGACCAGGGGACCAAGAAGAAGAAACCAGGCAAAAAGGCGGCCCAGTCAACAACATATACCCCCAACGAAAACCGGCGAAGCGCACAGGCGTCGAGGACATTGAAGGCCTGCGACTTGTGCCGCAAACAGAAGACCAGGTGCTTCCGGTCGCCGGCGAACCCCAAGTCGTGCTTGCGGTGCACGTTCTTGGAGAAGGTGTGCTCGTTTGAGACGAACCCGGAGCCAATACAATACAACAACACAAGCAGTCTGCAGATGCTGGCGCCAGGCCATCTCGACGAGAGCCGGATGAAGCTCGACCTCATATACAACGGGGTGAACGAGATCCTAGCGCTCATGAAGAGCGGCGCGGGCAGCGGGCGGTTGCTCAGCAACGACGCCAAGCTCCTATTGGACGCTGCCAGCTCGATGAAGAAAGGCGACCACGACTCGCCTTCGGTGGCATATTTCGACGGGTTGTCGCTGGACAAGTTGAACTCGGTGGCGACTCCGTCGTTTGTGGGGGCGTCGCTTTTGTATGCACAGGAGAACCAGGCGTTGGACTCCATGAAGGACTTCGGCGACGAGACCGACGTTCATTCGTCGTTCCAGTCGCCAACGACGTCGTTGAAGGTTTCTCCCTTCTACTTGATCCACAACCAGATACACGCAAGCCACGTTCCCCGGCCGGTGCTCAATCTCCTCAACTTGTCCACCATTGGGGAAAGGAGAAGCTCATTTGCCGTGAACGATATACTAAGCTTGGGTTTGTTGACTGACTCGGAAGCCATAGACCTAATCAATGACTTCCGCCGCAACTACGGCAGATGGGTCAGTTTCCCCAAAAGCTTGCCCACCGATGAATTGATCGAAAGAATCAGGTACAAGTCACCGTTACTTTTGACTACTTGTTGCTGTCTTTCGTTGAGGTATTCTTTGAATGGAATCAGTCCTGGTGATGCAGATAACCTCCGAAGAAAGAAGAGAGCGTACAAGGGCTTGTTCAAACAGTTGACGAGAGATTTATCCAATGCACTCATGGAATACGCATCTTTCCATCGAGCAGGTGACAACAGTGGAGACATTGAGTTTCTCCAAGCCTTGGTCATCTTGTCCATTTATCTGTTGTCATTATCTTCAATTGTGACTAGCGCTATAATTCCAGAGTATGCAGAGGATGAGAGTGATACTGAGTTATGTAACTTGAACTTTGACCCTTGGTTTCTCTCTGGTCTAGGATTGAAAACCTTTGTATCACAATCCACGTTGGGAGCTATATTTGACACTAACAAGTCAACATTGAGTGAAAACTCAAAGGACATTTTAAACGATCCAAGATCACCTTTCACGATTCTTTATGATGAGATGGACACAAACGATTATCAAATTTTGACGGTTCTTAGAGTTTACAACCACTTGACATTAGTACATTTGGTAAATTGCATATTTACTGGTAGGATGTGTATCTTGGATGAGATCAGATTGAATTATTGTACGGCTACGTTGAGTCTTCCAAGTGCTACTAACTTTGATGGTAGAATGGTAAGTGAAGTGTGTATATTGTTGATTGCTTATAACTACATTCAGGTAAACTTGAATGCTGCTTCCACTGCCACACTTAATGAATGTGAAGCTAGCTTTTTATCTGTAAAAGAAGAAACCAGACTTTGGTACGATCAATGGGAACATCTTTTCAATCAACCAAATTTGCAATTTGTTGAGTTTTGTTACAACTTCTGCTTGGTATTGATCACTTATTCTTATAATTACCAAAAGATCAACATATTGGATAAACAGAATATATCATTAAATTCTGACCATCCAAAACCTATGGAGTTGTATGATGAAGGTAACATAAGTTTCGTTCTCGCTCGATGTGATAAGCTTTCCCTAATAAAACTTGCTGAGTATTCTCACAAAGTTGTGAAACTTATCAATACCATAGATAATGACTCTTATTTTGCTTATTTATCAGACCAGATTCACTTTTGTTTTTATTTCGGTGCATTGATTTTGATTAAATTGTTAAAATATCTTAAAGAGACTAACAACATAAAACTCTTATTATCCAGTGAAGCAATAAATTTACCTGATCCAGAGACAACTTTCATTAGCAATATTAACAATTTAATTGAAAAATATGGAAAGATTGGTCAAGATAATCCTGATGATATATTAACCAAATACAAACAAGGACTTGAGGAAGTCTTGAATAAAGACATCAATTTGAAATCATAGTCTTGTAAAGCAGTTGATATATATATATTGATTTTTGTCTAGTTTTTCATTGTTTGAAATTATAATTGTCTGGAATTGTCTGTATTATTACATATAAATAAATTACTTTAAATGTCCCTTGAAATTTCCTTCCATGTAGTCAATGTGAACAAATGCTCTTTCTACCATTGGTAACGCCTCTATGGAATATTGTAACGCCTCTGCTATATCATGATTATCCTTGAATGACAAATTGAAAGTCTTGTTATCGAAAATAATATCAATCTCAACATTTAAATTATCACCGACGTGATAGACTTTCAAAGACGTTATTTGTTTTATAGATTCAGCGAACCTGTATGCCAAATAAAGAATGACCTTGTAATCAACTGGATCTGAGGCAGCTCCAGTCAATTTGTCAATGTGTTCAAATGCAGTTCTACACCATGACACTATGATGTAAACAGATAATAGTAAAGCTCCTAGAGGATCAAGCCACCAAACCTTGAATATATAACCAACAGTGGGCATAAGTAATGATACAGTATTGAAAACAACATCAGTCAAAGCATCTTGTGATAAAGCTTGAACTGAACTGGATTTACTTTTAGAGCACCAAACCCAACAAGCGGTTTTGGCAATTATCGTCGATATCATGATAACAACGGCTTCAATACCAATTTTAACTGCAACCATTTCTTCTGAGTTGCTAAAAAATAGTCTTTTGAATGATTCCTGCCCAACCTGAAAAAATGATACTATGATTATAACTGAAAATATCAAAACCCCTAAAGGTTCAAGCCTTGATCTCCCGATAGGGTATGAGTGTTGTACTCGCCAATTATTGGTCTTGGACAACTTGTTGGCAATAAATATAATGAATGTGGAGAAAAAATCAAGAACTGAGTCCACCAAAGATGCAATCATTGACATAGAGTTTGTCAAAATAGTAACTGCAACTTTCCCAAGTAGCAATAGTATGTTAACGGCAAAATTAACCACAATGGCAAGATAAACATCATAATTATCGTCATCTTCATTATATCCCAAAAATTGAGGGCCATCTCGCTCAATATTTCCGGGCATTTCATGTATACGTGAATGTTTGTGACTTGATTGACCTTCATCAGAGAACGAATCTCCATCATATTGCTCATCGATAGAACGGTCCCCGTATGTCGAAAGCATATTGAAATGAATCTTACCCGCATCTAGGTAAGCGTCTATCTCTTTGAATCTTCTTATCAACTCATTCTGGTTTCCGTAGTATTCTTTCAAAGTCTTATTTTGTAGTTTCGAGACATCAACATAACCGTCATCCCAATTAGCAACCACGCGGTATTCTCCGATGAGCCTCGAGGACCTCATGGAATTCATGATTGTCGCTCTTCTTGCTTGCTCTTCGAAATCAACCGAGTAAAAACTGGCATTATCGTGAATTGCTGATGAATAGTAAAGATTAGACCCTGTCAAGGACATATCAACATTAGGATTGCTCACAGAAAACTGGGCTCCAAGTAATCTATGGAACAACGGAGTCTTCGAAGAAGACAGGTACAGTCTCAAATCGGCTGCGGATGATATGGAATAACTTCGTGTAGGCGGCTCGTTCGGAGATTCAAATCTAATCACTTCATCGAATCCATGGTCATCGTTGTCATCCCTCTCGGGGGCTAAAGGTGCACGTCTTGCGTGCTGGATTGAGTTAGGTAGATTTATAATCCTCGAGGTAGACATGGACTTTGGCAACTTCGATCTAGGTGTTTTGTTGTTGCTTGCTTGAATAAGAGGCGTGCTTTCTTTCGCATCTGTATCATTTTGCTTATCGGCCGTCATATCTGCTTAATGGGCTTGTTTGATAGCAAGAGATAGAATCAGTAGCAATACTCTGTAATATATGGATAATTATTCGAGTGGAGAAGATGGTTCCGATAGTATGTTTGGGCTCAAGAATTAAACACTTTAATGAAAATACGATTTGTGGTATCTTGGTAGATGAAATTTGCGACTCAAAAATAGCTTGATCACCTCTGATAGAATCTTGAGGAAGCCCAAGAGTGGCAAAATGGCGAGGCAGTGCACCTACAATCTACTGGAGAGCATTTCTAATTGCCAGAACTACTGGATCTTCTATAGTCAAAGCTCATTGGGTTCTTCCGTGGTTGCAGAGAGTAGAAGAAAGCAGCCTTATCGTATGCGAAAACCCAAAACTTACCATACATGTACATGACAAGACACTCCGTGGGACGGGTTCTGGCGTCAGTTTACATCTTGTAGTGCATCAGAACCTCGTCCTCGGTGAAAGTCGAAATAAATCGTAAGGACTCATTGAGGACGTAAATAAAGTCTTACCACTTGCACCCAGGGTTTGCTGACCAACAAAAGAAAAAATTGCTCGTGTCAGCGAAAAAGGGTTCGTATCTTGTGGCTCGACTCATGAAATCCAGATAAATATTTGACAAAATTCTTGTCGAACATTTCAGAATAGGTACTTGTGTCGTTAAACCTTCAGTACGCCTTTCTTTATCAAACTGGTTGTCGTGCTGAAAGTGAATGTCTAAAACGATGAGGTTACCCGCCTCAGTGATGTTTTCTCAGTTCTCAAAAAAAAAATATACAGTGAAGGAAATTTTCAACACCTTTTGGTAAGCACTGCTTAAACTTTGATTAGATGAAACACTAGAATTGGTATGTTGAGATTCACTTTAAGGTACTGATCTACTACTTTAGGAACGCTTTTTTCTTTTTCGTTACTCTATGCCATTCTCCTTGTGGGCTTGAAAATATGCTGACAATTTACTAGTCTCTGATGGCTTTGAAGTCTAGCAAGAAAACCGAAAAGAAGAAACTACATGATGATCGTTCTCACAACATGTCGCGGTGAATCCTGAGCCATTGACCAAACATGCATCACCATCTGACCTTCTATCCTAGGGTAGACTTAGTACCGACGTTTTGGATGGTACTGTGTACTAACTATCAATAGCATGCCTTGACGGCACTTTTCTACTGCTTTCTTCTTTGAAAAGGTAAGTTATAAATGAAAAGGGAATCTTTACTCCGGAAATAGTTTATTATAGTGATGAAAAACTCAACTTCAGTTCTGCTTCTGAACCAAAAACAACCTGAAGATACTCCAATACCAAAAGCTCAATATCTGATCTATGAACTATTTCTTGTGTTATTCCAATCTACTCGATTTGAATTGAATTGATTACTAACATCTATAGAAGCGATAAAGCTTTGTCGAAAAACTGGAAAAAAAAAAATAGAAAATAAATGAAATTAGCATCAATTTACTCTGTAGTATTGTAGACGAGAATCATTGAATCATCTGTATTTTCGACTAAACATGACTAAATATCAAATACCACTACTTTACCATCAATGCCTGAGGTCGAAACTTGGGTCGGCGAAAGGATGTAGATACTTGAGATAGTATTCTGGTGAATCGTACTAAGGACCTTTCCACCAGAACTATTTGGCTTGTTGACTCTACCCTTCAAATCCATTTGCTTGAACATGTTCAATGCGTCATGAGATGAGATCTCTTCGTCCTCGTCTTTGACCGGCGGAACGTCTTTAATCAAGTCTTTTTGGGACTCAACTTCAAAAGACTCCTTCCAGCCAGATTCGTCACCCTCAAATACAACAAGATTACAATTGTATCCTCCTGCTACGATCCTGTTGTTAGTCAAATAGGCGAGTGAAGTGAAAGGCAAGAAGTTGGTCTTGACATTGTAAAAGGCTGTGGGAGGCAACCCTTCCCCGGCAGGATGAACAACACTCAACGTTGAATCGTGACTCGAGAATCCTAGCGAGTTACCATCAATACTAAAGGCCACATCCGAGATCCATGCACCAGTTTCGTTGACATAGTCACCGCAAAGAGTCTGGAATGGTAACTTGGAGCCCCAAACAGATGGCTCGGGCTTTTCGTCCAAACCTTTGATAAAACTCGAGAATATCCTCACATGCCCATCAGTTGATCCACTAGCTAATAAAACGTTGTTTGGATGCCACAGCAAACTAGTGATAGTTGATTTGAGCGGTTTCTTCAAATGCTTGGAAACCCACCAATCGTTTTCCTCTTCGTAATAGCAAACAGCTATGATCCTGTCAGAAGATCCAACAGCAAACTTGTCACCCAAGGGAGACCACTTACATACAGTTGCAGCTCTGTTTATTCTCAACAACACTAAAGTGGGTTTGTATTTGTTCTCGCTTTGGTTAAATTCCCAAACTAATGCGTTTCTATCTTGAGAGCAGGTTAAGATCCTCGATCCGTCCGGAGAAATATCAACCGAGGTAACAGTCTTGTCATGTCCATCAAGTACAGTAAACAATGTGGGTTTAGAGTTCAAATTACCGACCAGATAAATCTCCACCGTGTTCCGCTTGGTAATTGCTAGAAACTTACGATCAGGAGAAAAAGCGTGGTCTTTGATCGGCTCATGACCTAATTGGTAAATTCTTGGAGGCGCCATGTTTTCTTGAAAGCTAGTCACAGGAGTCAACTCTACTGCAATTACTCAATGTTCTTGTATTACTTTCTTGATTCTCCTTACATTGTAAAACTTTGGTAGATTTCAATTGGTGTTGATATTATATGCACACCATAATTGGTATATTACAGATAAAACAGCGTTAATTACTTAGTATGATATAGAACAGAGTATAAGTGACTTTACAGAGGAAGTTGATCCTGAGGTTGTTTTTTTTTTTTTTTTTGGTTTTAATCCATTGTCTTGAAAGGTCAATTGGGAGATCTTATTGCCACGATTAGGGTTAACTATCGTGTTGCTTAGAATCCAAAAATTGCTTAGTTCTAGTCCAAGCATGGAGTACTTTTTCATTTTTGACATTAGATATCTTGCCATCTAATCTATCGACGATTGCAGAGAACAAATTTTTAGTTTCTTGGTTGTATAACACTCTTAACCAGTAAAAAATAAGAACAAGTACCAATTGGAAGCCAGATGTATTACGGAAAAAGACAGTTCTTAACAATAAGTACACAATCAAAAACAATTCATCGTAAGCAATCAAAGACGCCAAGAACGAACTCTGCTTTTCGACAGCACCAATGTTTTTGTGATGACCAAACTGTAAAACAGATATAAGGAAGTAAGGGATAATCTTGAAAATTGACTCAAATGTGAATATCCATACTATGGCCAAAACAGCGTACTGGAAATTTTGCTGCGCTATCAACGTAGTGAAAGGTGGTAAATGGCTTAAACCAAACTTATGTGACATCGTTGCTATTAATGCCGCAACAGCACCTATCATTGACAACCTGTAACTGATCGAACGAATGTAGTACTTGTTAGGTAACCATAGGACGCGAAACAAAAATGCAATTAGTCCGAATGCAATCACTGAAATGTGTCCCACTGTCCAGATTTGGTATTTCAATGGACTAGGACCTGATGATTTCTCGATAAGCTTCTTTTTCTTATGTTCAGGTGAAGCAATGTCATTGCTACTGGCAAGAGGTTGTTCTTCATGATCAGGTGCTGCAGCAGCCTTTTCAACCACGGTTGTGCCGTTCAAAACAGTAGCCATACTCAATTACCCTAGTTACTCTGGTGTGAAGATGATGATATTTGGTTGCTGTGTATTCGAGTAGAGATAAACTGAAATTCCTTCGGCTGTAGCTATTTCTGTATTACATAATCTCTCATATCAAAAAAAAAAAAACAAACCTTTCAAGAAGTCTATGCAACAACGCAAAAAACCCAAAGGCTACCCATCCATAAAGAGCAAGGATGGCAGGCCTGAAAGACATCTTGGAAGTTGATTATAGAAAATCGTCTCATTTGTCAGCAGTTGAAGCGGAGATTTTGAGTCAGTACCAAGTACTAGCGACACAATTAAACACGTTAGCGAAAGAGATCAGATACTTGAGCACGACCAACAATGAGTCTGTGTCGGAGACAAATGGCGAGTCCAAGGAGGCAGAAGGCGTTGCAACTGCATTGCTAGAAAATCTAAGAAACTTAGAGATGAAAATCGGTTTAGTGTACACCTTATTCAAAGGTGCTGTTTACTCGTTGTTTTTAGACAACGAGCAAGACAATGCCAAGGAAGCAGAGGATTATGAAAGTCCGGCAGAGGTTGCTGTAGATGAGTAACATACTAGTGGAATTGCATCGATGAAATAAGAAAAATCACATGAGGAGCGTCTCGTTGATAACACTGAAATTTGTCACTGAAGTTGAGACGCGACGTGTCAATTCGTTGAATCTATGCTATTTTGATACTCCTACAGGTCATGTCATACAACATTGCCATGCCACACTCAATACTTTTCTGACCGCCCCGCTCGACGGGTCAAAAAGTCAAAAAGTCAAAATGCCTGAATTAGCCAGTGAATTATTTATCACGAGCGGCTAACTGCATGGGATCACGACCATTACCTGCTCGACACGATTGTTGACTCGTGAAACTTATCACCCTGTAACGAATCTGGATTCTTACAGCAGAAACGTGTGTCCCTCGAGTTTAGACATATGAACTGCCCGTCAGTTTTTCCTGTCAACTATTACCAAATTGGATTCCCCAAAGACTACTAATTGCCTTATATTATTCCGTTTCCCGGGTTTGAATCCAACTGTATATTACTGTATATTAGTCTTTTTTTTTTGTATGGTAGTTTTTAGGTTCCAATGATAATATGATAATTTATCACAGAAAAAAAGTTTCGTATCAGAGTCAAATTTAATTAATTATAAATTTTTTTTTTTACTTCACCAATATTACCGAATATTTGTGTTCATAGAAATAAAAGCAGGGAATAGAGGGTTTTTCTTCTGTCTCTAAAACACTTACGAGAATAGTCCATACAATTTTGTTGAAAAAAGAAACAGGATGTCAGGCTACGACAAATACTCCACACCTTTATCTTCAAGGTACGCTTCAGAAGAGATGTCGAAGATCTTCTCGTTGAGAAATAGATTTTCGACATGGAGAAAGCTTTGGTTGAACTTGGCCATTGCCGAGAAGCAGGTAGGATTGGACGTGATCACCGATAGCGCCATAGAACAAATGCGTAAACACTTGGAGATCTCTGACGAGGAAATCGAAGATGCCTCTAAAGAGGAGGCGATTGTTAGGCATGATGTTATGGCCCATGTTCATGTCTTTGGAAAGACGTGCCCAGACGCTGCCGGAATCATTCACTTGGGAGCAACTTCTTGTTATGTCACTGATAACGCCGATTTAATATTTTTGAGAGATGCTTACGATGTTCTCATCCCAAAGCTTGTCAATGTCATAGAAAGATTGAGCAAGTTTGCCATTAAATACAAGGACTTGCCCGTGTTGGGATGGACACACTTTCAACCAGCTCAATTAACCACTGTAGGTAAAAGGGCTACTTTGTGGATCCAGGAATTACTTTGGGATTTGAGAAATATGGTTAGAGCTAGAAATGATATAGGATTGAGAGGAGTGAAAGGTACTACCGGTACTCAAGCTTCATTCTTGTCATTGTTCCACGGTGACCACGACAAGGTTGAATTACTCGACGAAACAGTGGTGAAGTTGTTGGGCTTTGAAACTGTCTACCCAGTCACTGGCCAAACTTATTCCAGAAAAATTGATATTGACGTATTATCCCCGTTGGCTTCATTAGGAGCAACTGCTCATAAATTTGCTACCGATATTAGATTGCTCGCTAACTTGAAGGAAGTTGAAGAGCCATTTGAAAAATCGCAGATTGGTTCTTCAGCTATGGCTTATAAGAGAAACCCAATGAGATGTGAAAGAGTTTGTTCTTTATCAAGGCACTTGGGTGGTTTATTGAGTGACGCTATCCAAACTGCGTCAGTGCAATGGTTTGAAAGAACCCTCGACGATTCTGCTATAAGAAGAATCTCTTTACCTTCAGCTTTCTTGACCGCTGATATTTTGTTGTCTACTTTAAACAACATTAGTAGTGGGTTAGTTGTATATCCCAAGGTTATTGAAAGAAGAATCAGAGCGGAACTACCATTCATGGCTACTGAAAATGTTATAATGGCTATGGTTGAAAAAGGAGAATCAAGACAGGAGTGCCACGAACAAGTTAGAGTATTGTCTCATGAGGCTAGTGCTGTGGTCAAACAAGAGGGAGGAGACAACGATTTGATTGAGAGAATCAGGAAAACTGAGTACTTCAAGCCCATTTGGAACGACTTGGATTCTTTGTTAGATCCATCTACTTTTGTTGGAAGAGCTCCTCAACAAACAGAGAAGTTTGTGAACAAGGATGTTGCTGAAGCCCTTGCTCCATTCAAGCACTTTATCAATTCTGAAACCGTTTCTTTGAGTGTTTGAGGATGTCTTCTTGATGTCGTCTGTGCTCATAGATCAGGTTATAATCTAAAAAATGCTTAGTGAAATAAAAATAGATATGTTCGAATAAAGAATGGCGTAACTAAATTTGTATATTGACGTAAACAGAATGTCGGAGGTATCAACCTTGAACACTAACTAACTATTCACTAAAACCATACTCATCTTAATCTTGCTCTTAAACTATAACTGTTCATAATCAATTTAAGCAAAAAGGATCATGCATCACATCCAAGGTTGGCTTTTTATACGATTTGGGAACAGGAAGAACCATTTTTGATCCTTTGTTATGCTCACTTGGATCACCCAAAAAAGCAGATACCTTGGAAGGTGAATTGGTATGAGAAAGTAGTGGAATCAGGGCTTTTTTCTGATAATCGTTTTCTTCTTTGACTTTGTTACTCGGTGAAAATTGGATGTTTGAAGGGTTTTGAACCATACCTACCGAACGTTCAGTGAGTGTTCCAGACACTTTATCTTGTGGATAACTTTGACTATAGTGATCTTTGTCATATGTTACATTTTCCATATCAATATCCATACTCTTTGTAGTACTACTCTCATCACTAGAAAGAGCATTGCTTCTTGAAAGTAATTTTTTGAAATCTTCAATGATATACGTAGCAGGGAATGTTGCATAGATTGCTTTGTCTTGGGTCGATTCACAACCCACTACTCCGTTGATTAAATCTCTTTCCAACATTCGTTCATCCGTGTATAGCGAGCAGTTGATCCTATTGGGAACAATGTAAATCTTCATGTCTGACTTGTATCTTGGCCTTGCAAGGACTTTCTTTATAAATAAGCTTTTGGCACTTTCTCCGAAGCTCCCAATGCTACAAAGCATTTCTTCAGACAATTCATCGTCATCAATCAAACTTAAATCTCCAGGTTTTGCAGTTTCAAGTTTGAGTAGCACAGAACCTCCTAAGTCATCAGTTGTAGATCTGGTAACCCGCACCAACGTTGCATACTTAAGACCAAATAAAGATTGAACTGCTGTATCAAACGAGTTGAAAGTCGGTGGAATCCCACCTTTACTATCCTTACTATCACTTTTTCTGTTGAGATTGTAATTCTGTAAAATTTTGTTGGAAAAACCTGCCATATTCACCAAGTTGCTGTCTATAAGTTGTACGGTTTTAGACACTAACTTGTCCGAAGGTTCGTACGTACTCCCGATGTCATTGTTATAACGAAAGTAGTCTGCATTCGAAACTACCGAAATTTGTTTCTTACTTGTGTGAGGAACAAGTGACTTGTAAAGATTAGCTAAAGATGAAGCTAATGTAAGCTTCACCCTCAATCCAGCCTCTAAAGACCTCACGTGAAGTTTGGAATTCATATGATCCAGATTCTTCCTGGATACCAACTTGCGTCTAATGGCAATCTTGACTAGTTTCCTTCCCTTCAAAAGTTTGGCGTTGATACGAGGGCATGGAAGTTTGGTGATGAGATGTCCATTCATTTTCTGTGGACCTTCTAATTGCTTGGAGACTTCAGCCAATTCTCGTGGATTTCCCTCCACCCCATCAGTTCCAAATGACAGAACTGACAGGAGTGGAGTTGTGGCAGAAGTGCTCTTGTTAGAGGAGCTCGAGGAGTCAAAATAATCAGACCTTCTCAGGCTCTTTCTCGACCAAACAGGACGGTCCATAATTGAGTCTGTGGAAGAAAGGCCTGACAACGTATCCAGCTCATTAGAACTGCCGCAATTACTCTCAGAACCTCCTATGTTTCCGTCGCCATCGTTCTCAATTTTCTCCATCGTTTCTCTCCCTCTCTTTCCTCCCTTGCTGTCGAAATAGCCCTCTTGGAGACTACTAATTCCACATTCATCAATCTCCCTGTCCCCACCTACTGAATTCCTTCCTTCGACTGGCTCCTCATCAGAGTGGTTCAAAAGCAGAGATATACCAATCATCTGTATCTCTCTGTCTTACTTTCTGATTTTCCCCACTGCTGTCTCCCACTTTTCAGCTTTCTAAACTTAAACGCTCCGTCTTGTGGCACTTCAAAGTTCTATCCACCCTACTAACTTGAAATCTAATCTCAAAAGATCTCTTGCTCAAACAGGAGTGGTTTTCTTATTATCGCTATTTTAAAAAAAAAAATCCGTGGGACTCCTGTTTCAATTATTTTTATGTATGTCTAAGAATTTTGGCAAATACGATCCCGTTTGTTTTTCTCGCTATATGCAGATTATCACCTTTCCGATCGTTTCCATGACTGTGTGCCGGATTTTTGATCATGGAAGCGGGGATCTGGAGCCAGTGTCTCAGATTGTTGGAGATATAAAGACCGAATAGCAAAAGCAAGTGCTCCGGGGAGCGTATTCCGGCCGGCTCGGTATTGTATGCACGTGACTACTTGCCCGAGATGTTGACCTAGCCTTCATGCTTCATGTCTTTGAGAAAGTCTTGGAAGCGTCTTTCCGGTCGATATCATTCGTTGTTGGTGGCAAACAAACGTAAACGAAAGGAGTTCTGCTATTGGCCAAGCTCTCTGGGACTTTGCAATAGCTGTTGATTGTCTGACTGGATTTTTACCGAGACCCGGCGACCGGATCTCCAGCTGTCGGACCGCGCAATCCTGCAGTGGTCAGGGAGAGCCTACAGATGGCGTCTCGTCTAATAAATTACATGATTTACGTAGAGGAATGGTAAATTTATTCTCTATTTAGTGGTTCAGTCATGGGCATGTTGATTCTACCGGGGTATGTGATTGCTCTTGTGTGTTGGTAAGATCTCAAAAGGTACCGCAATCGTGGAGAAACAGGAACAGAAATGTTCCCCCAGTTGCAACGGGAAAACAACGCGAAAACAACGGGAGTAAGTTTGCCGCAATGATCGCTGGTGTGTAAAAAGACACAAGTCATGCCATTGTGGTAACCTAAGAAAGGCTAAGAAGTGACATAGGCTTGTAAGTCGTCCCCTATTGTGCTTCATGAGCTTTGCGGGACTGACTGGAATTAGGCTAAGAATGTAAATTGTATGCAGTGCGCCGTTAACTGAAAACCACACAAAGTTTCATGTAGAAAAACGGTGAGTTCATTTCAAAAGTTGGACCCTTGATTGATGTTTCTGTCTCTGACTCCGAGCTCGTCGTCGAGAAAGTCCTTATTGCCGTTCTTGGCGTCCTTTCTCCAGAAAGTCCATCCGGACTCTTCCTTGTTTGACCGTCTCTTCAAGAGGAACAAACAAGCTATGAGCCCAAACAAAACGGCACCTCCCACACCAACCACAACCCCTACCACAACTTTGTTAGTGTGCGATAATCCGCCATCATCGCCGCCCTTTTTGTCTTTATTGGACCCTGTAGCTGATGATTGAATGATCGAAGTTCTTGTCACTACTACCGTCTGTCCGTTAGATGTTGTAGTCAGCCTATGCAAGCTTGTAGATGACTTGCGCGATGCTTTCGACAGGCTGGTGACGGTTTTCTTGGGTGTCGTTGTTGTTGCGTCGGCCGTCGAGGCGTCGGCCGTTGATGTCTCGTCGTTGTTGTCAGAAGTGGTTTGCTGGGCGTCCGCCGACTCCGTTTGTTGTGTTTCCTTGGGCGTGGAGGACTTCTCCGTTGTCGTGGAGGTGGTGTCGTCGTCCCCCTCCGACGTAGCCTCGGAATAGGAGGTGCTGGTGCCTCTTTGACTCTGTGGCGACGTTTTCAGCGAACTGGACGAGCTTGTTGCCGATGCTGATACCTGTGTGCTCGACGCGTACGAGAACCCGTCACTGCTGCCGGCCGTGTCCAGTTGCGAGAGCGAGGTGCTTGTCTCGGTGCCGGGGTTGGAGTCTGTGCCGAAATCCGTGTCTGTGACGGTGTCTGCGCCGCTGACAACAGTTGTCGTGTTCAGTTCCTTGACATCATCAACTACATCGTACACGTTCTCTGGGGAGCCGTTTGAGGCTCGTTTGGCAACGGCGGCGCCGAGCTCCCGGCTGAACTTCCGTGACGTCGTCAGAACAGCGTGGTTGTGCTTGCCATCGATACGCGGTACCACAACTTGGAGCACCGAGAACAACGTAACCGTGGTCAACGCGACGATCCATACAACTCTCGAGAAACTCGTCACCCTTCTGTCTGTCTTGGTCTCCATGGTGCTGTGCGGGCCGTGCTTCTCTGTCGGGCAGTGTCTTGCCGTGTTTCCGTGTTTTCCAAAACCCTTAGCGGTTGTGATCTGGGTTGAACGCTCTCTTTTCGCTACAGAAAACTGGTTTCCACAGCGTCTTCGCGTACGACTAGGCCTCGGATGTCTATCAAAGGCGAACGGGGGTGGCAGCAAGAAAAATTTGGTTTTCTTGTGTCTTGAACGAAAGGCTCGAGTGGTTGTTTTGTCTAAAGTGTTGTAAATTAAATATCGTTTAGTAAAAATTTTTTGAGAATTAATAGACGACTGCAATCGTACGACACGTACAGAAAAAACAAAGCGAGAGCCATTTGCGGAACGATCTACAATAGGCAAGTGGGCCGGGGTCTGTTTGCGTCGCCGGCGAGCACGTCGAACAGGTTCTGCTCTGTTTCCTTCCAGACGGGCCGCCTCTTCTGCTGCTACGAGTCTTGGTGCCCGAGGGCTGCGCTCGTGCAATCGTCTTGCGGCCGCAAGCGACCTTGCACGAGTGCAAGAGAAACCGGACCGTGCACGCGGCATGCGAACAGCGCCGGCGGGGCCATTCGGAGAAGACTTCTTCTTTGACGTCCTGTACTCGTGTCTGTATCCGTGGTGCTAGTCGTGGCCGCTCGACGCGAGGCCGCTGTTGCACGGCGAGGTGCGGTAGCCGCAGCGGGCACGACGGCAGGCCCGTCGCCCCTGGCTCGGCGCTCTTCTGGCCCGCGAGCGTTTGTCGTGATGCCTTCGGTTTCTCTTGCGATTGCGTTCGAGGCTTCTGTTGGCCTCTGTAGTGAGTGGTGATTTCTCGTTCTCTCGGCCCCGTCCGCGCAGCGGCAGCGGACCATTGTTGTAGGGGGAGCCCGCGCCGCAGCGGGCGGCCGCTGGGGGGACGTAGGGGCAGTGCTAGCGGGGGCGCGCGCGCGCGTGGGGCGCTAGGCGCCCCCTGTGACGATGCAGGCCGTTTTCGCGCGCGAGTCTCGCAGAACCTTCTAGAATTCTCGATGCCTCGCAGGCCCGACAGAACCTTCTAGCACTTTGTAGATGGTTCTTGTAGCTTCGAAATGGCTGCAAAATAGCACTTTCTAGAAGCATTTCCCAGTGGCGATACAACGGCAAATGGTATTTAAAGGGGAACGTCTGGACAGGTATCTGGACTCGGCTACTCAAGTCAAGATACACTAGTAGCTTAACAACCAATACCACCAATACAATAAACCCAGAGATGTTTTCGGTCAACCCAGCATTACATTACGTGCCACGCGACGTGTCGTTCTACGACACCGACAGTTGGCTATCCTACATCAACGAGTTCCAGCGCCAGAGACAGATGGAGCAGCAGCGTCAGCTCAGAGAGAGGAGCAGGCCCAAGATTCTCAAGAAAGTCGAAACCGAGGAGCACTACCAGATCCAGCTCTTCAAGGAGTACGGAAACTTCAACAGCTATGAGGTGAAGGCGGTCAGACACCCTCAGTTTCCTGAGTTGATCAACCTTGTTGTTTCGTCCGATGAGGATGACTTCAGGAAGGTCTTCCAGTTGAACCTCGACGACGTTGACTTCAAGAACTTGCTGATGGAATGGAACAGGCCCGAGAATGTGTTGATATTGACGATCCCCAAGAAGCAGAAGGTTTGCTACGACTCGGTTGAGTTTGAGCTAGGCATTCCTGGCTTCCCCAACTTCACCATCTATAACACCAAGAAGCAACAAAGAAAGGATGAAAGGGCTCGGAGAAGAGAAGAGAAGCAGAAAAGACAGGAAGAAAAGCTCAAGAGAGAGTTCCAAAGACAACAAGAGCAGGAAAGACAGAAGGCCTTGGAGAGACAGAGAGAAAGCGAAAGAAGACAGCAGGAATTGCAACGGGAAGCTGAAAGAAGACAGCAAAAGTTGCAGAGAGAAGCTGAAAGAGCTGAAAGAGCAGAGAGGGAAAGGTTGAGAGAGCAGGAACGGAATTCCCACAAGCTCAGACAAGACCAAAGGACTCCCTTTGAACAGCAACAGCAGGAGTTCTTGAGCCAGCTTTTCGGTGGATTCGGTGGCAACCAAGGACCTTTCGGATTTGTTCCCCCAGCATTAGCATTTGTCCCTCCCACCTCAGCATTTGTTCATCCAGTTGCAGCATCTGTCCCACCTTTTGCCCCACCTTTTGCTGCACATCCAAACGAAGCACGTTCGTCTCAAGGCGGACCTTCACAACCAACTGCCTCTAGAGAGAAGGCTAATGCTGCTGCAAACTCTGAGGATGCGAAGAAGAGCGTGGATGTCGAAAAACACGAAGAGGAAGACAACTATGACGACTCAGACAATGAATCTGTCGCAACTCAGTCGTCCACTGAGACCTCGACACCTGTGACTAGCGCTACTGGGGATGATGGTGACACACTCAAGTTGCACAGGCACCCGTCTTTGGAGGAAGTCGAAGATGAGGAATCGGTGATGTTCAGAAAGAAATTCGGTCAATGAAGAGACACACACACGTATGTTCTACTTTTCACACCTAACGAAAGCTAATTATACGAATGGCGAGAGACATGACTTTCAATATAATGATATAGCAAATAATACAACATAGAAAAACATGAAAAACTTTCCTAGTACAATTGATATTGATATAGCAAATAACACATAGCACATAACATAGAAAAACATGAAAAACTTTTTGGAACAAACATTGTAGTAAGGCTCAATTCTGTAGCATCACTTCCGCTGTGTAGAGTAGAGGGACCAGGAGGATCAGAAGTGCTCCTACTTTTTTTTCATGGGCACAATCGTTTCCCAGCTCCAAATATGATAATGTAGCCCTGGCTTTATATACACACCGAGCCTATATTGTACTTTATATTTTTTTCAACTTGTAGCAACACTGTAACGGAATCTTAGAATGGAAAACATGGCCAGTAAATCGATAGGAGTATTCGGAGGATCTGGGTTCGTGGGAAGAAAGATCTGCGAAGTTGGTGTCAGAAGAGGCTACGATGTCACTTCGTTCTCTCGAAGTGGTGTTGTTCCCTCAGTTGTCGCAAGTCAACCGTGGGCGGAAAAGGTCAAGTGGGAGAAGGCCAACATCTTCGATACAGAATCTTATAGGAGTAAATTGGGTCAATTGAACGCGGTAGTGCATTCCATGGGCATGTTGTTCGAAAACCAAGCATACAAGAGCTCTGTGAACTCGAACTTCAACTTTTTGAATGACATTCAGCATCTATCCGCTTTCATAAAGGGATCAAACCCAATGAAAAAGGAATACTACAACACTTTCGAAGCTATCCAGAGAGACTCTGCGGTTATTTTGGCGGATGCGTTTCTACAAGAGCAAAAGAAAGACCCTGCATTTGTGTACATCTCAGCAGACAAGCAAATGCCCTTTATTCCGAGTGGTTACTTGAGAACAAAGAGAGAAGCCGAGTTCGAGTTGGGAGCGAAAGAGGGACTCAGAAGTATCTTCATGAGGCCAGGGTTTATGTACGAGGACCATCAGGGTTATATAAACAAAAGAGATGTACTCAAAACCTTGCTAAGTTTAGGATACAATGGTAAAAATGCAATCTTTGGGAACGATTTGGGCTTCCTCAACAGTATTGTTCGACCGCCACTTCCCACTGAAAAGCTTGCTACGAGGATTTATGAGAAAATTGAGGAGGCAGACTTCAGCGGAGTCGTTCCCCTAGAAAAAATTGTGTAAATATAATATTATATGTAGCTAACATTATGAGATATTAAACTTCGTTAGGTGTTGAAAATGCCCTATTTAGCTTCTCTTGGAGCGAATTGAGCCACTCGATCTCAAGCTCGCTTAAAGTGATCCCGATAGGCACCGATATCGAGTTTTGAGCTACGGTGATAGTATCAGACTTGGAATTGAAAGTGACGTTTTCAAGAACTTTCTCCTCTTGTTCCTCCTCTTTCCGCTTGATGGTTGTGCTCGCCGAAGACGCTTGATCCGACATTCTGCCCTGGCTCAAGTCAGAGTCCTCCTTCTTGTCTGGTGGTGTCTTGGAATCCAAAACAGGCTCGTTCTCTTTGTGCTTGTGCAACGGCAACGGCGTCCACCAATAAGTCGGATACAGTCTGATAATATTTCCTGTTATCAAAGTGACCGCTATCATCAATACGGAAGACACTATCTGTACAGGAAGGTACCACCAGCCCATTTCTCTTATTGTGTCGTCAATTGACGGCAAGAGAGCAGAGGCACCGGCTGGAGGGTGTACACAATTACATATCGACATAACAACCGATGAAACCGACGTACTGAGCGCTGCACTGGCCCAATAGTTGTTTCTCCCGCCAGCGCTCAACAGGAACAACTTCTGGATGCAGAGCCCTACCAATGCTGATAGGAAATGCCCCCAGAATATGTTTCTTGGTTGCGATAAAGGAGCCATGGAAGCGTTGAAGCAAAGTATTGCAGTTGCGCCGTAACTTGCAAGGATCATGGGAGCATGGTGGTCCCGAAACACGGTATGACTCTTGAACAACCCTTCTAACAAGGCAAGTCCACAGAAAGTGGATACTAGAACATCGATCCAAATGAGATAATCCGGCTGAGGACTCTGCGAATGACTGCCGAGAAACCTCCGTACTCCCTTGGGAAGCCTCTCTAGTCTGTTTCTTGGAATGTACCTATTCAATACATTGTCTATAGTAAATTTGAAAACCATTGGTGTCTTCCCCAGCCATCCGATGGTTGTCTTTCTGATGATGAGAAGGCTTACGAATGCTTACGAATGCTGGCGCAGGTATAATGTGCAAAATCGCCTTATGTCCCGATTAGGTAAGAGTGCGGCGTCTGTATTTGGGTTGACTCGGGACAAACCTGATTCATTGTTGCATTGATAAGCATACTTAAGGTCTAGAACTACACGTTTCGCCATTGGTAGTGGCAGAGAGTGCTTCGCAAGATACCTCTGCTACGCTGGTGAGTTGGCAAATAGAGTGATGGCGACTTACTGTGTTTTTGTTTTTACATGGTTTCTGTCTCTACCATCGTTAGGGTCTACTCAGTGGAAGCACAAAACATATCAGATGGCACATGACAGAAACTATTATGCTGATGTAAAAGCGTATCTTTTCTATTTAAATAATGAGTATCATCACAGTGCCAAAATAGCAGGACGTGCTCGTTTTCAAACTCCTAGGCTTCCATTTTGGAACTGGGTTTTTCTTCGGTGAATGTACTTTCTGACTTCGTCCCCCACGAAAACAAGACTGGTAAGGAAAAACAAATGAACCAAGTCAGAAAAATACAATGCTTCAGTTTGGAAGATTGCCTGGAAAAATGGAACGTAGATGGCGCAAAATTGGCCAATCAACGAGCCCAACACCGCAAGATTGAACATTTGATTATTAAGACCAATCTCGAAAATTGACTTGGAATAGTGGCGGCAAGATAACGCATTAAACATATCGAAAAAGACAAAACAAGTAAACGTCATAGTGGTATCTCTTGCAGTCACCACGTTATCAGCTTGCATTTCTTTGACAAATATGTATATGGTTCCGAGTATAATAATACAAGCTGATTGAAGGACCCTTTTTATAACAGCATAAGTAAGTATTTTATCATTACGTCTCCTGGGAGGCTTGGACATGACTTCATGATCAACGGGCTCCACACCCAACGATTGAGCGGGAGGTCCATCCATTAAAATATTAATCCATAAAATTTGCATAGCATTCAAAGGATTAGGTAAACCAAACATTGTTGAAAGTGCTATCAAAGACAAAGCAGCAATGGAGGTGGATAATTGGAACGTAATAAAGTTTTGAATGTTGTAGAATATACCTTTACCTTCTTCCACTGCATTTAGGATGGTTGAGAAATCATCATCAGTGAGAACCATATCAGCAGCTTCCTTTGCAACATCTGTACCTTGTTTACCCATTGCAATGCCTATGTCAGCTAACTTCAATGCTGGAGCATCGTTGACTCCATCACCAGTCATTGCAACAATATCTCCTCTGCTCTGGAGAGCCTTGACAATGGTCACCTTATGTTCGGGAGTAGTCCTTGCAAATATAGACACATTATGAATAGCCTTGGCCAACGCTATTTCACTTAAGTTTTCTAGTTGATCACCAGTCATAACAGAATCACTACTACCAACAGGCATACCAATTTGCTTAGCGATATTTACCGCGGTTGTGGGAGAATCACCAGTAATCATAATAACATGGACCCCTCCTTTCATCAACAAGGAAATTGACTTACGAACTGATGGTCTGGGAGGATCCTTCATTCCTATCAAACCATTGAATATCAAGTCTGAGGGTGGGGCTTTTGAAGGTTTTTCATTATTGAGCTTGATTGAATTTCTCGCAAAACCTAAAACTCTCAATCCTTCTTCCGCCAAATGTGATGATTGATCGAGAATTAACTTTTTAATGTCATCAGTTAATGGTTTTGCTTCACCATTTTCATTGTAGTATTTTGAACAAAGCTCAATAATTCTTTCTGTTGCGCCCTTTGCAAAAATCTCGCACTTGTTGTAGTCACCACTGTGAACAGTAACTGACATATATTTTCGTGTGGAGGAAAACGGTATTTCACTTATTTTGACCTTAGTACCTCTAGCATCTTCCAACCCAAAATGTGATAAACATTCGACTAATGCTGCGTCGCTAGGATTACCAACATACTTTTCATTCTCAGCGGAATATTTTGCATTATTACAGATGTTTCCTGCTTCAAGAATACGTAAAATGTTAGGAGTCATTTGACTGTGCAACAGGTTGTCATCCATTTTTTCAACTACCAAATATGGGCTATTGAAAGTGCCCTTAAAATCCATAGACCAAATTTTCGTGACAGTCATATGATTTTGAGTCAAAGTTCCCGTTTTATCAGAACAAATGACATTAACACTGCCTAAAGTTTCAACACTCGGGAGTCTCCTCACGATTGCTTTATGCTTTGCCATTCTCAAAACTCCCAAAGCTAAAGTGACAGTAACAATAATAGGCAACCCTTCTGG
The DNA here is from genome assembly GCA_001599895.1 of Priceomyces haplophilus. Lineage (NCBI taxonomy): Eukaryota > Fungi > Ascomycota > Pichiomycetes > Serinales > Debaryomycetaceae > Priceomyces > Priceomyces haplophilus. Next base: position 776,740 of record BCIF01000002.1, on the reverse strand, counting down.
GATGGCAGCCACTGCCAATGAAACAGATATCTGGAACATATCCAACCAACGACGTCCCTGAAAGATACCAATCAAACAAATGGTTCCTATAATCACAAAACTAAACATGGATAGATCTTTTCCTAGTTTATCCATAGCCTGTTGCAATGGAGTCTTTGGCTTTTCAATTTCTGTCATCATCTCAAAAACAGCACCAAATTCAGTTTTCCCACCAGTAGCAATAACTACACCTGCCCCGTGGCCTTCACGAACCAAAGTTCCCATGAAAGCAATACAATTCCTCTCGGTGATTGGAGGAACGTCACTACCGCTGTGAACGAGGGTATCCGCCGTTTTCTCTACGGGTCTGTTCTCACCAGTCAAATTGCTTTCGTCGATGGCCAAGCATACGGATTCTGTTAATCTGATGTCTGCTGGGATCCTGTCGCCGTGACTGAAATGAACCAAATCACCAGGAACCAACGTTGATGCCAAAACCGTGGAGGTGCTTCCGTTTCTAGTCAAATGGGCCTCTGCCGGAACGAGCTTGTTTAGTGCCTCTAACGACTTCTCGGATCGGTATTCCTGAACAAATCCAACCGTGACGACGATCGTGATGGCCAACGAAATGGAAATCGCGTCGTCGACGTTTCCCATCCAGAAACTGATCACCGCAGACACGATCAATAGCAATATGAGAGGGTCCTCGTAGAAGCTGGAGATAAATTTGAAAAAGATGTTTTGCTCTTCGTTGTTCGAAAGCTCGTTGATTCCGTTGAGTGATCTCCGGTTCAATATATCCTGGTTGCTCGTCAAGCCGACCTTCGTGTCCGTCTGGAGCTCGGCGGTCGTCTCCTGGATGCTTCTCTGCGAGTACTTGACGGACGCAGAGTTGCTTTTGAACAGCGGGTGTATGTTGGGAGCCAACTCAAACGGATTGTCGCTCATCTTCGTTTGTGTCCAATGTCTGGCAAGTCCTGCGCGGCCTCAATAGTCCCAGTGCCCGGCCGGCCCGTGTGGTTCGCTCTTCGCTGACGGTTACGCTAAATACACAGACCACGTCCTCGGTCTGCCTGTCCTCTCTGTGCCTCTGCTCCACCGCTTCAGCGCCAATGAAAAGTCTGTAGTTTCCGAAATCGACCCGTTCCACTGGTCCAATCTAACTAGCCAACTGCTTATCTCGTCTGACAAAGAAGAAACAGTACGTCTGATGCCCTCTAACAAGCAAACTACTTTTGATTTGTTGAAGTGCTCACGCTAGATGTGATCCATATCTAAAAATCTTATCAAAAACTAAGAAAAAGACCGCGCCCAGTAAATATTACACAAAAGCTAAAAAAGTCGTGAAGTTTATTTCATGGTACAGATTTGGAGTACAGCCCTAAGGGGTAACCGTTTCTGACGCCGCCTTGCGCAAGCGGTTCATGATGGCCAAGCCCTCGTTTGCGTCGTCGACGCCCTCGACGAAGATGAGGTCGACGCCGCTCTGGTCCGCGTCGCGGAGCTGCAGAAAGAGGTTGCGCGAGATCTCGGCGCCGGCGGCGCCAAGGTCCGTTTCAACAACTATGTTTCTATGTACGTCGGACTCTCTGACGAAGCGCGTGGACCTGAGGAGCGCTATCTTCTTGCCGGCGACGTCGTTTTGCCACATGTACTTGTTGATGGCCTCGATTCCGTTGCCGCAGCCGACGAAAAGCACCACCTTGGCGTTGGGCGAGTAGTGCTTGTACTTCATTCCGGGCGTTCTGGCGGGCCCGGCGCCCTCCGCTGTGTGCCTGCTGTCCACGGCGACGTGCTGCCAGCCGGCGCCGCCCACTTCTCTGATCTGCTCCACCGAAACTCCGCCCGGTCTGAGGACCGCAAAGTTCTCCGATAAGCCGTCCACCACCGTCGACTCGACACCCACGTCGCTGCGGCCGCCGTCCAAGATGATGGGGATCTTCCCGTCGAGATCGGCGTGCACGTGAGCGGCTTTTGTGGGCGACGGTTTCGTGGATGCATTGGCAGACGGGGCCGCGAGAGGAGTGTCGCTGATGGCGATAAGGGCGCGGGCGACGGGGTTCTGCGGGATCCTGACGGCGAACGTCGCCTGGCTGGCCGTCACCAACTTGGAAAGCGGCGAGTCGCTGTGCACAGGAAGAAGTATCGTCAAGGGACCCGGCCAGAAGCTGTTTATCAACGGCTCGTACTGCTTTGGGATTTCGTAGCCCTCCGGAAGAAGCCTTCTCTTGAGCTGGCTCACTGACGAGACATGGACGATCAACGGGTTGTCCGACGGTCGGTTCTTGGCCTTGTAGATAGATCTGACGGATTCGTCGTTGAGAGCAGACCCTCCTAGCCCGTACACGGTTTCCGTAGGGAAAGCCACTGCGTTGTTGGTGGTCGTCAACTCCGCGGCGGCGATCTTCAAGTTGCGTTCCGTCTCGGGGTCCAGTATCGTTGGCAAGGAGTCGTTGTCCTTGAACGAAATGCTGTCGCCGTTCACCGCCAATATCCTGGTGGAAAACATTCTTTCGTAAGACTTAGTCGAGCTAGCTTTACTGGCGTCAAGTGCTTTGTACAAACGGCCTGTTCTGTATGGATTCGGGAGCACGAGGTTCTTGTACACTTGCATACATTCAAGTATGTGCTTGTCTGGCGTAGCTATAAACTTTTTTTGAGTCATCTTGGTCATCTCGATTTTGATATCGAGTGCGACTCACTACAATCGACCGGACTCTGCTTACAAAGAATCGTATGTACAGTAGTGTCTGATTGTACAGAAGTGATTATACAAAAGTGTCTGACTATACGGAAGTGTCTGATTATACAGAGGTGGTTGACCACGGTACGTAGTTCAATGTCAAAAGACTAGGTTTTCTGTGATGGTCTTTTTCTCTTCGTCGTTGAGCTGTGCGTAGTAGTCCTGGAAATGACCCAAGTTTTTGGCGACGCACTCTTTGAAGAACTGAATGAGAGTGTTTTTGAGTCCGTCGTCGCCATTCTGCTCGTCGCGCTCGTCGTCTTCTTCGTCGGAGTCAACGTAGGATTTGAGCTTCTCGTAGTTAGGAACACCGATATCGTCCATATCCTCCCATCCCTCGTCATCACCATTGTCGTCCGCGTCGCCTGTTTCGCCTGTTTCTGCAGTTTCTGCGGTGTTGGGGAGGTAGTCATCAGCATTGGGCTGCTGAGTCTGGAAACTCAACTCTGAGGCGAGCAACTTCAAAATTTTCAAGGGCGCTGGGATTTGAGTATATTGATCTGGCATCTCTCTCGCCATCGATCTGGTGATAATTTGATCACCTTGATAGGGTATTATATCACCATTGACTAGTAAAGTCGCTAGTCTTTGATCATCCAAGGTGAAGATCCTAGCCAACGCCAACGTGTTTTGTTTTATTCTTTCGTAACCTCTAGTGACTTCAAATATATCGAGCCAAATTGGAATAACTAGAGCCAACGCAGTCTTTTCCTCACCTGAAACGGGTTCTAACAACTCTTTGCTACTTAAGAAGTTAATCATATCTTCAGGACTTTTCAATACCAAGTCACAAATCACCATCATCAAGTTCTCTGTGGTCACTGTTTCCTTTGAAATTATCAATCTTCTTACCGTCGCTTCCAAGATTTGAGCCAAGAAGTCCAGATTCAAATATTCCTGAAACTTCTTTATCAAAGATCGTACGAGAATTCCTGAGTTCAAGGCAGCACTATCAGATAAATCTGGTGATAAAAACTTGGAAACAACAAGTAAAAGCAAATCTATTCCCGATTGATTAGTTTCTGGATTCTTGTAATTAATAAATAATTTTGATGCTTTCTCTAACATGTTGTTGAAAACTTCTCCACTGCTTTGTAATATTTGGTCATCTCTTGACAATAAAAGTATATCTTTCAACGCTGGAAGCGTATATTCGAATAATTCAGATGGTAAGCCATGTTCAGTTTCTGGTACTGAATTTATTATTGTTCCAAGTAGTTCTAGAGATAAATAAAGCTCGGGGCTGTATTCTCCTGAAGTGGAAGAGACTGCCCCTTTAATTGTATCAAAAATAAAAGGTAATGATTTTTCACAATTTTTAAGATACCCTTCTATAGAAATGTTTTCTAAAAGAGAACTTAAACATTCCGGTGCCCCAATGGTCAATTGAACATTTGATGGGTCTTTAAAGGCAATTTTGAAAATTAATTCGATTACATTTACCCCATCAAAATATGCTGTGGATGCGAACATATGATCTAAATCCACTGATGCTGATATTGCTTCAAGCAATGGAGAAAGTCCATCTTCTTCAGCATCTTCTATTAACGATAATGCTATTTTGAATAAGACAATCTGGATTTCATTTCTCTTATTTGCGGGAATCGAAGACGATACACCTGATAGCTGAATGAACAATGTAGTAGAAACTAAAACACTAGCATTTACCAAATTGAAAAGAGGATCTTGGGTATTGAAGTTCGCAGAAAATTCAACCATATCAATGAAAGCCTTACTTCCAAATGTCTTTGTTGATATCAACAGTTCAAATTTCTCAAAGAATTTAGGTAATGTCAAAAAGGCTCTTGCAGTAACCAAATGATGATGCTCTGCGCCATCATATGCAATGAAGTTTGTTAAAGATGAGAGAACAGACGTAGCTTGTAATTCCCCAAGCGATGAATCCTCATTGGAAAAGAGACTTTCGACAACAAAGAGATATGACTCTCTCAACTTCCATTTGACATTGGTCGAAGTTAAATAATGGAAAACGGCCTGATATATTTGACGATAGTCTGTCTCATTAATCTCAGAGAGAAATTCATTAACAGAATCACGTACAGTTGCAACCGGGCTCAATCCCGTTATGTCTGAAATATACTCGTTAATGTCCGATTCATAATTCTCGATAAATTCAGCCGGGAGTACTGAACTGCGGATGATACCCTCAACGAAAAACGCGAGGGACTCGTCAACTTCTGTAGAAATCGTCACATCATTTTGAAGAACGGCTAAAGTTCCAAAAAGTTCAACCATCAAGTTTGTGATAACGGCTGTTGGCGATTCCAAACTCTCCGAGCTGGTCACTGAGATTTTATTATCACCGTTTACCACTAAGCTCTCGTAAATGTCAGTAGCACAACGAAAGTCATTCAAGGTCAATCTCATTATATCTAATTTCTGTTGTTTGGGGATTTTTTTCCTATAATTTCCCAATAAATTCGACAAAACCTTGTAAATATTAGAGCGGAAGTAAAGTTCTATTGCAGACACCTCTACTCCAGAAGCCAACGTTGTTCTAGAGGACTCGTGTAATAAAGATACAAATAAGTTTACCGCGTTCCCTACGTGTTCGTAGACTGCTCTTTTTCGATCGTCTGAGCTAAAGGCTTCCGGACTTTGGAAGGTGGTCAACACACTTTGGTAAAGTTTTACACCCTGCGTCTTTGCTTCCGAGCTCAAGTGCTCATTGGTCAATATGTTGTTCAAGTGGCTAATGAGCTGGAACCCAACCGATTTGTCCCAAAACTGCTCCTCGTCGATGAGATCGTCGAACAAATCGTTGAACACGGCCAATCCACCAAGAACTGCCGTTTCGTTGGTGGTATCGGACGTCAGTTTGTAAAGCACAACAAACAAGTCGCTCCACTCGTCAGGGTAGTCGGCAGAAGCGATCTGAACTATCACGTAGGCGCACCCCGACCGGATCTTCGAGCTCTCGGAAGAGAGCGCAAGCTCCAAGACGCTCTGTCGCACGTACTGTTTGAGTTCCTGCTGTAGCGGCGGCCCCACGAACGAGACAAACCCGAGCGACCAGTAGCGCGGAACCGCCCGTCTGAGATGCAACAAACAAGCCTGCCGCGTGCTGACGTTGCACTGCTCGTTGGCGGCAATCTGCACCAAGCTTAGCACCGTTCTCGACGGCTCCTGGCTCTCGAGGGTCTTGTAGTCCGTCTCGGCCTGTCTCCGAACGCCGTTGTCGGGCGAGTTCTGGGCATCCACTAGTTGTAGCACGTAGCCGCTGTCGCCCTGGTCCATTCTCTGCCCTTTATATAGATGGAGATGTTCTTTTTACAACATAAATTGTTATTTATGGGGGCCGTGATTTCGCGTCTTAAATAGTGCAGGAAATATTATCCACCATCCGTCTTTCTTCTCCTGGTGGCAGTAAAAGAGACAGAACAAGTTTGTGAAACAGACACTATGATCAGCGAGAAACCGGTGATCTCCGTATTGGAAGAGCTCAAGCAGCCTCTCGCTCCCCAGCAGTTGCGGGTGTTGAAGAGCCAGCTCGATTCGGAGCAACCAGAGCCGTCGCCGCAGACTAAGTTCAACTACGCCTGGGGACTCCTCAAGTCGCCGTCGACCAAGCAGCAGCAAGCGGGCATAGCGGTGCTCACACTGCTCTACAAGGACGTGCCGTCGATGCGGCGAGAGTGCTTGTACTATCTCAGCTTGGGATCGTACCGCCTCGGCGACTACATTGCCGCCCGGCGGTACGTGGAAACGTTGTTGAAGAGCGAGCCGGACAACACGCAGGCGAAGGCGTTGAAGCAGTCGATCGAAGACAGAGTCACGCGGGACGGTCTCATCGGGCTTGGCGTCGTGGGCGGCGCTCTAGCGATAGGCGTGGGCATCTTGGGAGCAGCCTTGCGAAAGAAGCGCTGAGCGCACGCTGAGCGCACGCTGAACAGCGGCGATACGGGCGTTGGACAATGGCGGTTTGGGTTGTTTGTTTCCTTTGTGGGCTCGTTTAGTGGGCTCGGTTGCGGGAGTCCTCCTGGCGAGAGGCTCATAGTGTGTAGGTCGGTATATACAGCGCACAGGTCGGTATATACAGCGCACAGGTCGGTATATTTAGCGCACAGGTCGGTACTTTTAGCGTACGGGTCGGTACTTTTAGCGCACAGGTCGGTATATTTAGCGTACGGGTCGGTATAT